>VKKT01002687.1:22432-32902 GCA_008038995.1 Haliotis laevigata | reverse complement strand
ACGCGGTCGGGGATCGAATCCGCGACCCTCCGCTCTACGGGCGGACACTCTAACCACTACACCACGGAGGCGGTCAATCGAGTCTGGGCCAAACAATCCAATGGTCAACAGCATGAGCATCGATCTACGTTATTAGGATACGGTAAAAAAGCTGAAAAACAGGGGGTCATTGGAGAAGGGGTTGAGGGGCGGGCATCCACCCCAAAAAAACACGGTGTGTCACACCGATATCAGCATTGCCATTTTACATTAAACGTCAACAATATATATTATAACAGTTGTTATAGATTTCCAGGGGGACAGTAATGAACGCTACAAATCGTAAAGTATATTTAGTCGGGACCTTTGATGAAGGTGAAAATGTATGGATGTCACCTCTTCTTTATGAGGAACACAACGTTTCGGAGCATATTCTTACTCCGTCATCAGGCGAATGAAAAACAGGAGTAAGTGTGGAAACTGTACTCATACCCCCGTAATAAGAAATTTATACAACCTGTACTAGTTTAATCTCTACACATATGTTCGTCTATTATAAACCACACGGAGTCAAGTCATGTACAGTGGAAGCTGTCAAAACCGGCAGCTGCCCAATCCGACAAGTTGTCAACACCGGCATAAAATCTCAGTCCCATTCGTGGCTGGTACATTTATCATCATTTAAAGGCTCTGCAATCCGGCAGCTGTCAGTTCCATACCTCGGCATGAAATGAGCCGCCCGAATATGTGTTTATACACTAATCAGTGCTGTCTTATCCAGCACATGGCGAGGAGTTGGCCGGATGTGTATTGTCACCAATCAATACTGCATTGAAACTACATGGCTGCCAACAAAGATATCAAATCTTAGTTCGGTATAGGTTGTCTTTTATTGTCAATGTGTGCTGTAATTGGGAGAACCATGTGATACAACAATATATATGAGAGTGACAAAACTGGTTCAGTTGCAGTCGTAGGTAACTGTGTCAGCTCTACAATCCGGCACGCTGTCTAAATCAGATTATTTCTTCAGTCCCGACGTGTGCTGGTTTAGACAGCTTCCACTGTACCTGTTTTAAAAGTCAAACATCACATGTGTTTCAATGTAATTCTGACATAGGTTTGTGCAAAGATTTCTGAAAATTCATTTGCATTCGTGTTATGTCAAATATCTTAATATCTTATCCAAACATTTCCAAAGTTTAATTTTCAATTGTGTTAAAAGTTAAACATCGTCTCTGCATTACGATGTTATCTTAATACTGTTGAAAATTGAAATAGGTCTGTGCAAACATTTCCGAAGTTTTATTTTCACTCGTGTTAAAAGCCTGTGCAAACATTTCAGAAGTGTAATTTTCACCGTGTTAAAAGTCAAACATCATCTATGCACTACGATGCAATTTAAATACTGGTAATGTTGAAATAGGTCTGTGCAAACATTTTCGAAGTTTCATTTTCACTCGTGTTAAAAGTCAAATACCATCTATGCAATTTTCCCACTTGTCATCTTTAAATAGATCTGTGCAAACATTTTAAAAGTTTAGTTTTCACTGGTGTTAAAAGTCAAATATCATCTATGTATTAAGATGTAATTTTAATACTTGTAGCGGTGAAAAAGATTTTGAGCAAACATGTCCAAAGTTTCATCCTAAGCCATGGAACAACCAATACCGTCATCTGTGGAGGCGTTTCAACCCATAATTTGTGCGAGGACTCGTAACCGGAGCTTTTCTTTTGACCATAAGTATTTGAGTCAACACGCTTTACGTATTATTCTGATGATGAATATTAATGCTTCCACAGACGTCCATACGTTGATCAGAGCTTGTATCTTCAATTCCCAACGGTGTGAACCACAGAGAAGATACCATAGCCCATTTAATCCGGGAACTGTGCTTTCCGGACTGCAATTGATTTGAAACTTTAAAATAATATCGGCGTATTTAAACCTGAATGGGTTTAAACGTGTGGAATTCGGTAATCCAAATTCTGATAACGCGGCTTGTTTCACAGGGAACAATTTCAATCGTGTTAAATCCGAGTTCCGACTGCATTATCTTTACACTGCACTATGGAACCCGGTACTTGACATAATTCCTTTCAGATTGTATGGAAGACTATAAGTGCTAAAGACATCAATGGTGATGCGCATATTGGCGAACCACTTCAACTGTGTTAGGATTCCTCTCTGTGGACAAAGACGTCTGTGACAGGAATCTCGTCGTGTCAATGTTTGCATATTTCATCTCTTTCATATCATAGAATTAACCTCAAAGGCCCGACCAGCTTCATAAATCGTCTTTATAAATGCCATTTGGAGATATCTGAGAGATATTCAGCTTCAGATATTATCGCTGATGCTGTCTTTATTGAGGTCTCAAACTTCACTTGCTTCGGGCTCCAGTTGATGTGCAAATACTACTTTACTGATGATATTTCAAGAAAAATTAAAGTGTTTTTTATAAAGGAATGCGAGAGGATTTTATATTACGAGTTGTCATGAATCAGGCCTTTGTCCGAGAAGGGCAATAATTGTGATAGCCGGGAGCACTGACCGTATTTTAATTTATTAACATTAAACTGGGCAAATCTCTTAATATCAGTCTGTCCTGGGGGGGACCTTTATCAGATCTGGATGGCTTGGGGGGACGCAGCAACAAAGCCTCAGCAACGACGGTAATCGCGTTTTTTTAATATAATTTGTTTTTTTAGATAACTGTCATGATTTCACATAGTATGGTACTTGAGGGTCTGCGTTACAGACAACTTGGTAGAGATGAGCTGTGTGAAGTAATTCCCTCAGCCGAGATGATCCTTTGATTAAAATGGAATTACTTTGAAACTGAAACCAAGTCAAAGTCTTTATGAGAGGTACCCAGCTTGTTCGGTATCGTGAGGCTCATGGCGGAGACTGTCATCCAACTGCCCAATGTCACGTGATACAAGGGAGATAACCAAACACAAACATGCACTGAAGGAGGACCGCAAACAAATCTGCGGAGGGGATGGCGTCATTTACAACACTTCAAGGGTATTAATGTTTCGATTGACGTGCCAATTTCAGAAATGGCCACACAACCTCTTGACCAAAATAACTGACAACTGACCACCCGTCAGAGGTTAGGATCAGCAGAACTCCTCTGAATACACATTGCTTGCTTATGTTATAGACCTACATTATAGGGAACGACATTAATATTCTGGAAGAAAGGTCGTGAGGTTGTCAAGACAGAATATGTTTCGGTCACTTATAAACATAAAATCCCATCACTCTTTTTCGTTAACCAATGGTGATATATATGTTATCAACGAAACATTGCAGCACACAAATAACATCCCGTGCACATTTCTGGGATTTTTTAGATCCGAGTCAAGTTCCTATTTTCCAGGATTTTTTTATCGCCAAACACATAGTTTCAAATAATGGATCACTTAGTTTGGATCGTTCCAAAGAATGCCTACAGCGCAGGGTTATATTAAAACTCTACAAATAATGGGAAAGAGGGTCTTTTGTTTCGGGTTTGATAGTTTTATTCGTATATGATCATGTTAAATATGAACGACGCTCATCCTGTGCTAATGAATATCTTCATTTAACATCGAGAAGCCTTTCTGGAAAGAACTCGCATGTTCTGTATGTAGCACTGCAAAATCAAACCATGCATGATATTCCACTTCCTAAATACACAGGCTGTATATTTTTTTTCTGATAAGATTTGTGTAGTTGTGATGATTACAACTCCAAAATAGGGAGATAGTAGACCTTCCAAAACTAAACATCAAAACACTGCACCTTCGACTTTATCAATAGCTTACAAAATACTTCTTAAGTTTCGGATACGTGCTGTGTTTGGCAAATCGTTCCACAAGGAAACAATAAACATTATTATCTTCAATCAATATTTAACTGTTGACGCTTGATACGGTCCCTATCAGTTCATCTCTTCTTCGGAAACATCCGATATCCAAACCTGCAACTTTACGATTTGATTGGTTCGGCAACATATGACCGTCCAATGAAATTACAGCTTGGCGGTCAGTCTGTATTTGATTGGCTGGCATGCTAATTGAGTGATATCTTCGGGACGGAGCCCCCGCTGTTACACCCTGGTGACCGGTTTACAATGGTCAGGAACAACACAATCAGGGATAATCTCATTCCCGAGACACACCGCAGCGCTGGTCACTACAAGATTAATGAACACCGTCGCTGTCTTTGTCGGGTGTCGTGTGAAATTCGAGATTTATAAAGCCTTATCTGTATTCAGTACTAAATCCATGCTGACCTTGCCGTGGTCAAGACTTGCTGGCTTTGAAGACCCTCCCGTTCAAGGTTTCACACACCCGACAAAGCCCGTATCTTGTTGTGACAATTTGATCCCGGGGGGTCAAAGTAACGTGTGGATGGAGCAATTAAACACATACCTGATCATTAACTAGGCCGGGACACAGTGGGATGTAGTCTGGCACAGCGTCAGTCAAACTGCTGATTTATCTGGCACAGACAGTCTTTTAACGACATTGCATGTTATTTAAACCACAGAGAGAGGCATGCCGTCAGTCATTATGGTAACACTGTCATCCCTTATATGCAAAAGCTTTGATTTCAGGGTACTTGATTTACTACAAACACAACAAATCTTGTTTTTGACGCATGCAATTTATTTGTGCCCACCAAACAAAAGTGGCAGACATATTTACCCATCCCATGCCATCCCAGCCCATCCCAGCCAATCCCATCTCATCTACAAAACCAAATCCACCACAACAACTATCGTAGCCCCATAGAACCCTGCCTTCCATCACATCCAGGGGGCGGGGAGATAGCCTAGTGGTTAAAGCGTCCGCTCTTCACGATGAAGACCCGGGTTCGATTATCCACATGGGTATAATGTGTGAAGCCCATATCTGGTGTGCCCGCCGTGATATTGCTTGAATATTGCTAACAGCGGCATAAAACCATACCCATTCACTCCATTACCACCCTCTAACCTGTCAGTTGATATACAACTGAAATGTACTGTTATTTACAAAGATTAGCCATTAGAAAAAGAGCGCTCTGAACGTTCACACTGTTGATAACGCCAATGCGTTTACACGGCTACCGAGTGCAAAGTAACGGTGCTTTTACAAAAACTACAGGTCAAAACACCTCAGCATATTTCGAACAGTCGATAAACTCATCTAATTGATGATCTAATTAGCATCCACGTAAAATGCATGTACATGGTTTCATGATCAACGGTAGATTGTACAAACATGCCAAAAACTTCTCCTAATTTTTCATAAAAAGGCGAAATATAGCAAATCTGGCTCCTCGGAAATGGTTTAATTTTGCCCGTCAGCGGAAATCAGACTCAACGATAAAACGTGAGAGCAGGTATCATTGGGTCATCTACACGGAAGTCCTACCCAAGCCGTGTTCATAATTCATAGCATGGAAAAATCGGGGCACGTGTTAATTGAATCAGAATTTACAGCAAGTGCCGACGGCACAGGGAACTTCAGGATTCCGATGCCTGCTACTAAAAAAATGGAAAACAAACTTATTCCAGTTTTGCACGCATAGTTGAGCCTTGTCCAAATAAATAAAATAACACCGATACCAGGAACTGAAAGTACTTAAGTCTTTAACACATATGAGATTGTCCTTCAACGCTCAGACGTGGAATCAAGTGATTGAGAAATGCATTTATGTCTGACCGTAATCTTGAAAAAAATACACTTGACTGTGATATGCCAAAGAAAGTTTTACTTGTGCCAAGGGATTAGACATTTATGCGTGAATCGGGTTACCAGATGGGTATAAAAAGAGACTTTTATCGCTACCGGTGGCATTAACGGTCTACGTGGAAATGACGGAAACGTTTCTCTACTTTACACGATAAACGATTTCAAGTGAAAACATTATTTTTATACGCTTTAAAAAAATGTTTATCAGAGTTCATTGACATGATGACGTCGGAATTTATCATTAGCAAGATCTGTTGTGTTTTATTTTATGTTTTGAATCGTAAGATATCTTACGTTCTTTTGACTAGTATGATATCATCGACGGCATAGCGTTCGTGAGAGATGACTGGGTGATAATTCTTGTAGCCGTCTTCAAAGTGATATATATCTTTTAATGATAAAATGGAACCTTACACGGCGGTGATGTTAAAGAGATTTCAGATATGTTCCGAACATTTTTCACTTCATTAATTTTTGTTGATACTATTTTTCTTTTATTAAAATTCTATGAAACCGTTAAGTTTCGTCAAGTCGAAATCCTGGATTTAAGCCCAGCTGCTCGAGATAGGGATTGTGTCACACAGAAAGTGAGTAAGTGAGTATGGTTTTAGCTTTAGCAATATTCCAGCAATGTCACGGCGGGGGACACCAGAAATGGGCTTCACACATCGTACCCATGTGGGATATCGAACCCGGTTCTTTTGGCGTCACGAGCGAACGCTTTAACCAGGTTACCCCACCGCCCTACACAGAAACAACCCAGAGACCATAATATCTCTATTTGGTCTTTGTGGGGATTTCGAGTTAACCATATTTCACCTTAGACACGCACATGGCTGATATGAACGTTCACAAGATATTTTCATCAAAGTGTCAAAAAAATAATTCAGTTTTTAATTACAAATCCATACAACCAATCTGTCATAAAAATCAATGCGGGAAGTTTTCAGATCAACATTTTCAGATCAATGTCATTGCAACAGACAGTCCCTATCTGATCTTGTTGTTCTTCCATCACACCGTGAGTGGACTGCATTTTCAGTCAGCCTATTGCTGACGTTGGATGAAGATGTTGAGGAAGGTGTCCCCTCCGCATCAGCAGCCTCGCACAGCTGAGATGATTCAAATCAAAGAATTAACTGACCGAGCTAACCTCTGCCTCGCTTTAACATAGCGGAAATTGAACCTGCCATACGTGTTTCCGCTTCAACGAGATCGCGCACGGTGCGCGAGATCTGACAGTCCCACGTGACAGAGTTGATGATCTTGAAATTCCAATCGACATGTTCCTGCTACAGTGATGGATCTGTCTGGAAGAGATGCAAGGCCCCCTGTTATCACGGATGATGCTCCCAAATGATTCTATCTGATGCTTTTGATCGAATCTAGCAAATACAGGAAAATATATTTAACGGGATGGACCAAAGTTTCCTTATTTAATCAAACATTCGTCTTTCGGTTTGCGAACCGTTACAAAAAATAAATAGAAATGGAGGCTGCGATAATTAAATTACAGTACAAAATACTACGGTCATAACGAACTCAAAGGGACCAATAGCTTTAGATCGTTATAACCTTTCTTGGACTTCTGTCCTCGGCCTCTTTTCACAAAGCACTAAGGTGGTCGTAAGTCACTAAGGTAACCTTAGTGCAATGTTAAAGAATGGGAGTTAAGGTAAACCTTGGTAAAGGTTGCTTCGTGAAAGGAGCCCCTGCCCCGCAACGGAGCATACGTCACACGCGTGGTCTCACCTTAGGCAAGATGTTCGATTAAAATGGCCACTGTTCACTCAGCAGAAAATGGGTACCCGGTAGGATAAGTTATATGACTAAAAGTGAGTGAGTGAGTGAGATTTACGCCGCTTCTAGCAATAATAGCACCAGAAAAGGGCCTTCCATACTGCACCCATGTGGGGAATCGAACCCGGGTCTTCAGCGTGACGAGCGAACGCCTTAACCACTAGGCTATCCCACCACCCCCTGTGAGCTTCGAGCGTGGAGTTCAGCTATATAAGTTGCGTTTATCATTACCGTCGTTCATAACATGCGCTCAACCAAAACATGAAGAAAGTGGCCGGAACCAACCAATAGTTCGTTATATCGTCAGTTCGTTATAAGCGTGTTCGGTTTAAAAGTAGTTTGCTGTGTGGCCAAACATGCAAACTGAGAGTCAGGCAAAGCGAACATGTATACTGATGTACATGTACAAGGAAACACCCTACAGCGTTTGGGTGGCCCTATAGTTAAAGTGTTGGTCGAAGCCAGACAACGGGTTTGGATTTGACAGTTTTGACTAATGAGGTAAACAACTTTATGGATAACAACTTCTTGTTTACTGCACAGAGTCTTACACCGTTATCACACTTAGCTCGATGTACTACACAAGACGTGGTTACCCATTAGGTTGTGTGCTTCGTTATTGATTCACCAACTTCCTGAAAGCCGAACAAACAATTAGCTTTTAACACATTTGTGTCCCGTGCTATTAATAAGGACTGAGGGGTTGGTGGGGTAGCCTAGAGGTTAAAGCGTTCGCCGGTAACGCTTAAGACCAAGGTTCAATTCCCCATATGGGTAAAAAGTGTGAAACCCATTCTGGTGTCCCTTGTCATAATATTGCTGAAATATTGCTAAACGCGGCGTACAACTAAACTCGCTCACAAATCAGGGTGTTGTTTTTATTTTGTTTATGTATGGTGTCCGTTGTTTACTTGTTTACTTGTTTAATGTTGAGATATAAACTTCGGGGGAAAACAAGAGCATACCATCATGTGTGATAGTGGCTAAGTTTGAAATAAACAAGAAATGGTTACTCGATAGTGATGTATCCGGGTCAGAATTGGTCTTCAGCAACCCGTGCTTGTCATAAGAGGCAACTAACGGGATCGGGTGGTCAGGCTCGCTGACTTGGTTGACACATGTCATCTAATCCCAATTGCGTAGATCGATGCTAATACTGTTGATCACTGGATAGTCTGGTCCCGACTCGATTATTAACAGATCGCCGCGATATAGTTGCAATATTGACGAGTATGGCGCTCAACAACAAACAAACAAAATACAACAGGTGACTGGTTTAAGCCAAGTCACGTTTGTAATCTGTTTGGTCAAGTCCATATTTAAGTAATCACTCCCTTGAGCCTGGCAGTATATATTCGGGGTCTCTCCATGAGTCATTCAATATAAACAATCTTGACTTAACGGTCATTCCGGTATGTGCGTTCATCATCCGCTGACATGCCAATATGGAAACACGTTGTGCATGCATCCCTGGCGATGACCTCTCCATCGCCATTGTCGTTGTCAATATTCCCTCCCCTCTAATTACCCTCCCCGTCAGCCGGCAGAACATCCCCTTGTCAGCAAACACTGCCATTATAAAAAAACAGGTCTATTAGAGCCTTACCAAAACACATATCCAATTCCGCCTGCCGCATGACTGACCACTACATGACGGTCAACAGTTGGTAATTTTAGTGGTCAAGGAAATTCAGTTTACAGAAATGATGAGACATTGTATAAACCCTAATTGGTAACAGGACACTTTTTTGGAATTCGATAAACAGGATGTGTTTTGTTCATGTTGTCATTTGATTTGAAGCCATCTCGGTCCAGGGCGTTTATTTCACACGATCGATAATGCCAAGGGTGTCTTTTAACATGGGCTGGGCCCACTGACCACTGTCTTGCATAGGCCCGAAGTGCTTCTACGATGGCGATTGTTGGTATCTGATATCCGATCGTAATTTAGATCTCATAAACAAACTAGATGGCACTAGTTTGTTAAATGTGGACATTTACAATGGTATCTCTTAGTCGGATCGGGGTAAGGTCAAACTTGGGTTAAAGGTCTTAGGTGTGGAGGTTTATCAACGGGCATTTTTATTGTATACCCTCAGTCGTGTTGATCTATTTCATATAAGATTTTTTACAGTCGTAATTTTGCAGAATATTTCATATTCTCACAGTTCAACGATTCAAACAATCTACAGAATATATTTGCTTACTATCTACATAAATATAACTCCATTGTCAAAATAAATGTCTACTAATAGCAAAAACTATGTCGACCTTTGGTTACAAATCACTAAATAGTGCTGATAAAAACTGTTCACAGAAAAGGTAAGAAAGTAAGGTGAAGAAATGAAGAAAACCAGTAGCCAACGACAATCTATCAGCTGAATTACGTTAAAATAATGCCCATTTTAAGCTTGCAAAAGTTTGTTATATTTTTAAAAAACAATTGTACATTTTAATAGACCATGATAAAGTTTAATATCAACAACTAACTGTAGTTACTTGCCCGTGGAAATCCGGGTTCAAAGTGATCATCAACAACCCATGCTTGTTGTAAGAGGCGACTAACGGGATCGGGGGGTTAGTCTAGTTTAGGCTCCAAGGGTTGAGAAGGGAGGTGAGTATAGACTGTATGAGCTGAGAAGTGGTGTGAGTATAGACTGTTAGAGCTGAGAAGGGTGGCGAGTATAGACTCTTACAGCTGAGAAGGGAGGCGAGGATAGACTGTTAGAGCTGAGAAGGGAAGCGAGGATAGACTGTTAGAGCTGAGAAGGGGTGTGAGTATAGACTGTTAGAGCTGAGAGGGGAGGTGAGTATAGACTGTTAGAGCTGAGGCGAGTATAAACTGTTAGAGCTGAGAAGAGAGGCGAGGATAGACTGTAAGAGCTGAGAAGGGTGTCGAGTATAGACTGTTAGAGTTGAGAAGGAAGGCGAGGATAGACTGTTAGAGCTGAGAAGGGA
>VKKT01002685.1:110284-121423 GCA_008038995.1 Haliotis laevigata | reverse complement strand
CACCACGGAGGCGGTCGATCACTGCATAAGGGGCCGTTCATAATTTATGGGTATGTATTGTGTGTGTGTGTTTGTGTGTGTGTGTGATGTTTTCTATTGAGAAGCATGTACAACGTGAATGACACCCCTCCCTCACTAAAATTTATGTACAAAGTAAGAGACCACTCCCCATTGCATGTGTACAAAATCAATGACACGCCCCCTCCCCATCGTCACACACAACACTCACTTCCCATAATTTTTAAGCATTAGTATTTTAATATTTTCATGTACAATATTGCTGATCCCTTAAATAGAATGAAATAAATACCAAAATATAAATATTAAAACGAAAAACATTCCAACAAAAACAAACATTGATTGACATTATGTCTTTATTTTAAGCCCATTTCTTGTGTCCCCCGCCGTGATATTGCTGGAATATTGCTAAAAGCGGCGTAAAACTAAACTCAGTCAGTCAGTATGTCTTTATTACAAGGTGGACGTTGGCGTCTCTGTCACAATGAATAACACAGAGATGATGGATTCAAGTTTTCTTCACGGCAATGTACATTTGTAAATAAATGTCAAAACATGTGAACTGTGTTCAAGTGCAGTGACCGTTGCTGAAAATTACACCAAAGCAGACAACAAAAGACCCGACTCAAACTTGACTTCGACGTGAACGGTTCTGAGAAAGTTACCGTGAGAGAACCGTTGTTTCACCTTGTCTTTTTGAGACTGCCGTACAGCTGGCTGGGTTGAAATCGATAGTGCTTGATGTAACATCGCTCTGTGTGAAACAGAGGGTATGTATGTGTGTTTGTTATTACAAATGTTGTATTATCACATGAAACATGCCTAGCAGTAGTCAGGCCGCGTTTCTAGCTCCAGCTTTCAGAGACCCTATATATAGGATTATCATTATTATATGGTTTCTGCTGATATTTATATGATCGTTTCGGATACGACGCTGTCATCTTACCACAACATTTACTTGTACTTAGTGTTTTCATCGAACAAAACATATCACAGTGTCTCAAGGGAAATTCGCCACCGAACACAGCGATTATATTGAGTCATCAGCTGAGACTGAAATCCACGTGGCAATGTTTACATCTGGTACCCTTTGCCCTATTGACCTACAGGAGGTCAGGCTCTGTGACGTCACTTAACCTTAGTGATGTATTCACGGCCGTAAACTCAGTCGAATAACCTTCAGTGACTTTGTGAAGGAAGTATGTACCCTTCATTGTTGGAGGGTCACAGTGTGATACAGTATACAGTGGGGGAGCCACAGTGAACGGCTGTACAGTCTTAGAGGGAACATGACCGCCACAGCGAGCCGCGGCCGTGTGTATCAACAAACCCTCGTGCGAGTCGAGTGACCTTGAGACTGTCAGTCAGCTGGCTCGGTGACAGTAGCAAAACTGAGGATTATGAAATCACTAGCGGTGTCAGGTTTGTGGTGATGTTTCATTTGATTTCGTTCTTGAATGGAAGCTGATATAAGAAACATGTATTTTCTTACTCTTTCATACAGTAGTCACAATGCATTGTGACAGCGAGGATGACATGACTGTCTTTCTTCCGCGTAATCTTTCCTATGTGCGGGATAGCAGTTTGGACGAATATAGTGTCAGTTCGGCATTCGTGCAGAACCCTCGAGAACGCCTAAGAGACTGCATTGAGAGCAGTGAGTGCATGCATCTGTTGGAAGCGATGGCCGAGGAGGGGGGAGCCGCGAGCAAGCAGGAGATGCAGGACTATGGGTCATCGGTGGACCCGGAGGAGAAACCAGTGACTGAGAGGCAAGCTTCATTAACAGAGACGGTGGGCTCGGATACTCCCAGTGAAGAAGGTATTTTCGTGAATGTAATCGATGATGAGTTGGATCATTTTGCGAGTGCTATAAATGGTGGGCACGAGATCGACGATCATTCTGGTGACTCTGTTTACAGTCCCGATGGCTCTGACCTTGGAGATACACAGGAAGGTCATAAAGAGCGACTCGAGGAAGCTGTAAAAACAATTGCTAACTCAGATTTTATTGCTAAACCTGAACTCAAAATAAAGATAAACGATCGACCATTTCTGGAAACAACAACCGAGGAAGCTTTCCTGAAGTTTGTATCTTCTAAAAGTCCCGTGTATGAAGATAAGGAATTTAACTTTTCGCGTAGTGAGTTAAGGAAGTCATCTTCTCTCAAGACTAACAAAACTCCCCCCGGTACACCGAGTAGAAAGAAAGTTGTCCGTTTTGCGGACGCCATGGGGTTGGATCTAGAATGTGTGAGGAACATTGTCAACGTAGACACCCCGCCCAAAGTGCCCGCGTCTGCCCTGGCGGACCTGCGGGTCGGACTTGAGGAGGACAGACGTGGAATGGGGAGCAGGTTTCTCACTTCCTGCTTTTCCCAACCAGGGGCGTCAGAAAACTTCATGAAGAAGGTTCTTGCTCAAAAGGTTAGTTTGGAGAATGCCGTCATTACAGGGATGACAATTACAGGGGTGATTCGAGTTGCGAACATTTCCTTCAACAAAATGGTGCGTGTGCGTTACAGCACTAACAACTGGGCCACCTTTCACGACATAGCTGCGTCTTATGTGCAGAACTCATGCGACGGACCCACAGATAGGTTCTCCTTCAGTATTGTGGCGCCAGCCAATTTCGACGTGGGATCCCGGTTGGAGTTCGCCGTGTCCTATGCTGCCAGCTGTACCGTATTCTGGGACAACAATGAGGGAAGGAACTATGTATTTGAGTGTTTTGCAAAGACCGTCCCGACAGAGGCAGAGAATTCTTGGATGCACTTTTTGTAAGTGATAATTGACAGAATGTGTTGAGCTGGTATATATGCTTCTCACATCGTTGACCATGTTGGTTATAAGTGTAGACATTGATCAAACGCTCTAATATAAGAATGTAATTTCCTAATTGTGACATGTGATATGATCTGATTTGGTACCGTTATGTTCTTTAAGGTAGAGGATGAATAGATTCATATGCTCTTTATGTTACATAATATACAAATATATAATATGTATGGGTGTATCTGTATTTGGTATATTCTGTTGAGTTTCCTTATATGGAATACTTTCATGTGGTAAAGATGTTTGATGTTTATCACATTTCTCTCTCATTGCTAGGTAACAGTGCAGAAGATCCACTTGCATATTATTGTAAGATAGTTTGATCGTTTGCTTAAGGGAACGCATTAGTAAATAACAACATCCTCTAATGAGTAATACCCCCAGTCTTGTATATGTGTATTTGCCCCTCCTATTATGTATATACTGTATTACAGACAGTGGGTTGGCCATGTATCTAACTGATGAACAATGTCATGTCAGAGCCTGTCAAGAGGGCGGGGTAATGCCGCTACCTGTTCCTCAGATAACTTGCTGTTTCAGCCGATCAGTTATACACTTGTCATGTACACTATCGGCATATTGAAGTGCTGACCCCTCGGTAATATACCAGTACCAGTCCACCTGTGACTAGACATCGCCTGAACAGTGTCTATATAGGTTATCCTTGTCTGTATCCACTGTGTGCTTCAGTTCCTGTGAAGACATGGTAGGCCTTGTAACTGCACAGGGCGTGTCGTACAGTAATAGCATGATGTAATAGGTTGTGTCGAGTGCTGCTACCCCACATCAAGGGTTAAATCACGTCAATCTCTGGTGGATTCTATTTACCGATTACGGAATCCTAGCTTTATAGAGGATGTAAAATGCGATGGTCTGTCAAGTGTTACTATAGCTACTGTTATACACCTGTCTGCATGAGCTACACAGTGTATGCCCAGCCAACAGAAGGTAGACTGGTACGCTGCGAAGTAAATGCCGCCGCCGATGCTATAAATAGGCGCACGTTTTGTACTGGACGCCAGAGTACGAGCGGTACAGCTGAATGTACCATGCAAGGTTTATTGTAAGGGACTGCCTCTCGAGACACCTTCATGAAAGGACACCAGGTGTTCAAGCCGTCACTGGCAATACAAATCAAGGACTATGTGCAAAGTTGAAATTAAAAAAAGGTTGCCACAGCACTCACTAGCTAGCCACCAGTTATAAACAGTATCATCAGACATTGTATATCAATCTAGATAATAACTTTTGTATATGTTTGCCATGGAAACCAAAATGAATTCCAAAAGAAATGGTCCTGTGACCATAAGGAGAAGATGGTGGAAGTATTGTCCAAGTTGTTCCAATTATTATGATTGGATGTTTATCATGAATAGGAAATTTGGTGACTATATCGTAATAAGTGTGTTTTTGTCTACTTTTTCCAATAATCTATGACGCCAGTTTGGTGTACATTTAACTATTGAACCCCTGAAGGTCCGGGTTAGAACTGATCTTCAGTAACCCATGCTTGTCGTAAGAGGCGACTAACGGATTCGGGTGGTCAGGCTTGCTGACTGGGTTGACACGTGTCATCGTATCCCAATTGCGTAGATCGATGTTTATGCTGTTGATCCCTGGATTGTCTGGTCCAGACTCGATTATTTAGAGACCGCCGCCAAAAAGCTGGATCATTGCTGAGTGCGGCGTAAAACTGAACTCACTCACTCATTTAACTACTGCCCCGAACTAACGTCATTAAGTATATAATTAAAGGGAGCTACTAAGCATGTCGTAGGTGACCAAGTAAAGTTCATCGAACCACATTTTTGAAAGTACAGAGTGATGTAGAATGTAAGTTTTTAGACTTACAAAACATGGACTATTTTATTTGGGGTTACTTGAAGTATTTTATAACAAAGTGTATAATTTTAATGATGGTCCTCAATTTTGACTCACTTTAGTTTCTTCCATATTTAATTCGATTAACTTTTATCGATGTGTATCACTTGTCCATGGCAATACATCGGCAACAATTGTGATGCCCTAACCTGTCGATAGTACATGTGGATTCCATCCAGAAAAAGTTCATTTATATTTTTATGAAACCAAGAACTTTACTTGTTTCCATAAGTACATCCCACTCATATGGGATAATGAAGGGAAGATACGCTGAATGACGGTAAATGTTCATACCTGCATATGTAGTTCTAACGTGACAGTGGGGTAGCCAAGTGGTTAAAGCGTTCGCTCGTCACACCGAAGACCCGGTTTCGATTCCCCACATGGGTACTATGTGTGAAGCCAATTTTTGGTGCCCCCCTGGAGTGATATTGCTGGGATATTGCTACAAGCGGCGTAAAACCCACTCTAACGTGGCAGTGGTTGTAAGAAGACTGCGTCAGAAGCACTGTTATAACTAGTTGCAATACTAATGCAACAGGTGTATCCCCGCTTCCCTTAGTCACCGTGAATCGGCAATATTAGGGTTATTCTTAACCTGTGAACACAAAGTGCCGTATTCCATGCCGTATTATAACCCTTTATATTTGGTGTATGTGACAGCACAGTGTCATGAACGTTCCACAAGGTTGACTTCATGTTCTGTCACGGTGAGAAACAATTATGTACACAGTGTTCTGTCTCAGTGAGAAACAATTATGTACACAGTGTTCTGTCTCAGTGAGAAACAATTATGTACACAGTGTTCTGTCTCAATGAGAAACAATTATGTAGACAGTGTTCTGTTGAATGGAAAGATCGGGTGGTAGGTGGCCGCCAGGTCGCCTCGTATTCGGACAAGGTAACATTTGGTATAGGTCATCGGAATTAAGCAGATAGAAGAAGGGGGACTGGTCAGTTCAGAGGCAGTATACCGAGTTGGGTAGCCGTGCTATACTGGGGCATGTTATCTTAGTGACTTAACACTATAAAACCACCGGCATTACTCCATACTAGTACAGGCGGCCAAAATGCACGTCACAAGGGAAGTGCACTGATCTTGAACGGTCCTATTTCACTTCACCTTACAGCTGCCACGCTTTCTTTTGAACTCATTTCTTGTGAGTGACAGTGCCTTGGTGATTGTCCACGTCTTCTCTCCGGAGGCGGTCATCGGAGGTGCAAAGTAGAGCCACCATTTAGCTTTACTGAAATGTCGCTTGAAAAAGCAACATTATATATATTTAATGTTCTATTAATGCCAACTTGCCAGAGGTGTGCGTCAATGAGAAGGAGGTTTAAGGGCATACAGTTTGGCCGTGTTACTGTACACGAGGCGGCTCGTGGACATTGGCAGTTGTTTTCGTAATGTCTGCCTTGTCTACAAACACAATCGTGACAGACAAATTGCAGTGTCTTGCCAGAAATCATTATATTTGTGTATATATTGGCTTCAGCCTCACAAGGCTTTGGTTTCGTGGACTTGATGTGTTGTAGTTCGATAGTTCCATACAAACATGAGGTGTTTGAATGTTCTGATTGCAAATGATTTCCGACAACCAACCCTTGCCTTACGGAATGGGTTGAGAAGTTTTTATCATGATAAACAAGTGATGGAAGGGTACAGTTATCATGATACACATGTATACTAATACTGAAAGGCTACACTATTTTCATGATATAGCAGTGGTGAAAAAAATTCAGGGTATTCCTTGTGACGGAGAGGCAATCGTGGCGGCAAGTCGGTGTTGTCGTGGTAGGGATGGTGTTTTGATGGCGTTAAAAAGAAGACGTGACGGGTTGGTTTCTTCGCTGGGAAACAGCTGTTCATTACCATGTTTCAGAACAGGTCATGCACACATACAATGCGGTTTCATGATCGTACAGAAATAGTGGAAAGTTGATACGTACATGCTGTGACGCCATGCCAAGATTGTTATGACTTACGTTTCAGAGCGGGTGTTGAGCCAGACCCGAGGCCTGAGTCATCTGTTCATCTGCAGGTCCCCTCCTGTTGACAACAGAGGCCGCCCTTGCAGTAAGCAGGTCCGTGGTGACTGCATGGCGTGACTGATAGCCCTAACCCCTTTAATGTGCAGATGTGTACTAATGACAGACAATATTCCTTGTAACCGCTCTGCTTTCCTGGACAACTTTCGCATATCACAGGAGCATGTGAACACGTGAAATACTCCCACCGCATTATATATTCATGTGTGTGTGTGCTCGCGTACGTGCGTGTGCGTGTGAGCGTGTGTGTTTTTTTTGGTGGTAATCGGCGTATTGGATGGAAAACTGAAATATATGCTGGCGGATAGGGAAAGAAATGTTCTTTGAAGGTTGGGGGCATACCTGCAACTGCCGCCCGTACATCTGTATGGACGTTTTCAAGCATTTGGGTTATGTGTGACCTTGTTAAGATCC
The DNA here is from genome assembly GCA_008038995.1 of Haliotis laevigata. Classification (NCBI taxonomy): domain Eukaryota; kingdom Metazoa; phylum Mollusca; class Gastropoda; order Lepetellida; family Haliotidae; genus Haliotis; species Haliotis laevigata. The sequence continues at coordinate 114,226 of VKKT01002685.1, read as the reverse complement.
TTCTACACTTGCCAGGGATGTATAGCAGTTACCTCCCCTGCCGTGCTTCCCAAATTGTTTGGTGCTGTTCGTCCTGTTTGGAGGAGAGTCACAGCAGTGCCCACCATTTCATTCTCTACGTAATTGTTCATGTATTCAGTCGCCGTTAATCTGTGTAATGAAACAACTGATACGTGAACCGTTGTTTTCAACCCAAGGCGGTTAATCCGGAAATTATATAAGTCAGGTTCTTAAAGTTGCTGTAGTTTAAGGGTGTGACTGAAAACTTTGTTGGGTTTGAAAAGCTATTAAATCCGCTAGTACCCAATATGCCCACAGCATGGTTTGATGCTGAAAACTGGATGCTTGAAATACCTTGACTAGGGACCTGTTTACTTAATACAGGGTAGACCTGTCCATACTGATCTAACAGTGGAATCCCATTAGGAAATAGAAACACATGTTTATTGAAAAAACATTTGAAACCTTAACGATAAGTGTTTATGTTGTATTGTCAGCAAGCAACAATTTAAACATAGCGATACTAATATTGCATACATAGCATTACAGAACACCATCGGCGTTATCTATCGGAAATAAGACCAGTTCCTAATGGGACTAAAACCGTTTTAGTAACCCAAATAGGGGACTGGGCAGGTGACCAACCATCATACCTCACTCACTGTTGTGTTGGGATCTATGCCACAATATAACCAGCTAGTACACGGCGTGGTAATGCGTTATGACAAACTATTGTAGCTGACGATTGACAGCGCTGGTCGGAGACTATACAAGGGTTTCTGACCGGTTATACTTGGGTGAAGTACTTGGCAGTAAGTAGGTTTCATACTTAGCCATACTGTTGTGCTATGAAACGAATTCGAGTACACTATGATAAATCTTGTCGTTAAAGCCAGAATAATAAGGTATACATATCATTGTATTTAACCGTGCTGTGAAATCGAACAAGTTCGTATTAAGACAGTTTGTTGTTTCTGCTGTTTTCTTAGTACTCTTTGTATTGAGGGTTTTCTTCTTGTTATCTCCTCTTGTTGAATCTGCTTGACGAGTTGTTGATGGCGGACCCGGCATCCTGCGACATCCCGTCCTCAACCCCATCCTGTGCAATATCACAGCATCTATTGACATTTATATCATGGTGTTGACTCTTGCATAATATTAGTCTTATTGGTATGTTTGTTGTTGAACAACTAATGTTTGTCTCATTAATGGAGAAACCCCTTTTGTTTCCATGTATGTTTTTTGTTGCTTGTATTATTGTTAAATCAGGATCTCGTGAATTCATCCTTTGCCTATAAATAATCTCGGCCTCTAGGAACCAGAGTATATAGGTATTTACCGTTAACGCTATTATAGTTATCTATGTTCACGTTATCATTGTTGAAGATGCGTCAAGAATTACGTTCAGCCGAGTGTGTACAAGTACCAGTTTGTTACTATTTATAAATAACTCACTCAGCACATTGCAGCTATCCTATGTGTGATGTATCACCGATGTTTTATATCTTTCACCTCACCAGACCGACGGTCATGTGAGCTTTTGTTGATCCTCCTTGGTATGGCATAGTCTTCATTGTTTACAGCATTATGAATTATTACCGTGGTTCAACCTTTACACCACACCGCTCTCTAGCCTGCCACCATGTTACATCAAATTATCTGCTGTGGGTATGGATCTTTTGCACCAGTTTTTCTTTAACTAAACATTATGTCTGTATCAAAACAACGTTGAACTGTCAGTTCACTGACTATTCTGATGTGGTGAGCTACAGAGCTTTGTTGCTTAATTTCTGTACAGTATATTTCTTCTTTTCATATTTCCGGTAACTCCTTGCAGAATGTTTCACTGAGGCGACACGACTCAGTGTAGTGACCCTTAGTGCAAGCATCCATGATTTGCCACACATAGTGTTGTGGTCATGGCCTTTCACCCAACCTGTGTATGTAGGGTAGGAGAAGGTGAATGGAAAACTAGAATCTCATTTCTTGCTCCAGGAAAATATTCACCGTTATATGAAACCGTTATTTTTGGAATAACATATTTTGTGCTGTGTTAATTCAGTAACTGTAGACACGAAGAGGAAGATGCTAACAACATAAGATAACGGAGGGTCCGGGCTAGAAGGATATAGAACTATAGACATTATTGATTACATGAACGTTTGAATGTTTTGTGATATACTGAGTCTGCAAGATATACCTGGAAGGTAATTCCTCTTGTGCCAGTGTCATTCTGTGTATCCATTCAATCTATAAATCCATGTTTGACTGTGATACTAACATTCGACTTGGGATGGTGCGATCAGGATGCTATATTTTCACTTGGAATTGTTTTTGTTGCTCTCAGCTGTGATACAGTGTCTGGTGTGGTTAACAGAGGACTGTTGGACATGCTTTTCCGTGTGAAACACGTATCACTGTTCTCGCTATTATATCATGTGCGTGTGAGGACATGGCTGCCTATGTGACTGAGGCAGGCAGAGCGACGTGTCACCACTACTGGTGGAGGAGGAGGATGTCTCAAGCATGCAGTGAGAGCCACTGTATCTGTGTCACAAAGAATGCCGGCATTGTAAATGTTCCTCACTCCCCATACATCCTACACTATTAAGTAAGAGGTTATACATGTTGAACAGTGCCAGGAAATGGGTTATTGCACCAAGTACTCGTACTTTGGTATGTGAGACCGGCAGTTGCCGTTCTCCAACACTGCAATCAATAAAACTGTTTGTTGAATTACGTGTCTTTGTGTTGTGTTGACGTTTGCAGTTGCACCAGCAGCGGTTTTATGCAATTGTGATTGTTAACCACGAAATAATAATGATCAAAACACACCTTATAATTACATATCTAATCGTCCGCATGTAGAGTGAAAAGAATGAATGAATCCGGTATGTGTTTGCTTAAGGTACGCGAGTGACGTGACGTATGTATGCTGATCACAGTCCGCGTCAGACCACACAGACGGGTTACATTTTGCAGCAGATCCGGCCTTTCACTAACATTGTATTGCGAGGTATTTCTATTTTATTTGGCCCTGTGCATTTGTAAAATAACAAATACATTCATATACATGATAGATATAAACAAGGTTATCGCTTTCTCAGCCAAACAACAACGAACGTTTTCATGATGCTTCCAAGGACTACCTCCTCACAATCCCAACGCATACTACCTCAAAGGATAGTGTGGGAGGTAGAGCTGTGCCCTGTATGGATGAGAGGATAGTGTGGGAGGTAGAGCTTAGTGTTGGGAATTGGTTGAAATCTCACAATTGATGATTGCTTCATTACCAACGAACAATCATCGAAAAAAATTGGTTAGCGTCATTTTTCAGATTTTCCTATCCAGGTTGTAATTACAGATATGTATAACATATCTACTTTAACATTGCTACTTTAAAGTGATGACTGATATATCATGAACATAAACTTCCTGGAGTATTCAGTCATGACTTTTCAGATAGTGAAGTGAATTAAACACGTTTTCAGGCCCTGACAGCTTCTAAGATATGTTCNATTGTCAAGTATTTCAAAGACTAAAACAGTAGATCCAAAATCGTTTATGTTCGATAATGAGAAAATGTGATCGATTGCTTGGTCGTTTGCTCACTGTGACCAATCTTCGATTATTTCAATTAATCGGAACACCACTAGTAGAGCTGTGCCCTGCATGGGTGAGAGGACAGTGTGGGAAGTAGAGCTGTGCCCTGTATGGATGAGAGGATAGTGTGGGAGGTAGAGACGTGCCCTGCATGGATGAGAGGATAGTGTGGGAGGTAGAGCCGTGCCCTGTATGGATGAGAGGATAGTGTGGAAGGTGGAAACGTGCCCTATATAGATGAGAGGATAGTGTGGGAGGTAGAGACGTGCCCTGTATAGATGAGAGGATAGTGTGGGAAGTAGAGTCGTGCCCTGCATGGATGAGAGGATAGTGTGGGAA
>VKKT01002683.1:91703-102214 GCA_008038995.1 Haliotis laevigata | reverse complement strand
CCTGTACCAGTAGTCTGGATAGTGTACCTGTACCAGTAGCCTGGATAGTAATGTACCTGTACCAGTAGTCTGGAGAGTAATGTACCTGTACCAGTAGCCTGGATAGTAATGTACCTGTACCAGTAGCCTGGATAGTGTACCACTACTTGTGGCCTGGATAGTAACTGCTGTATGAGACCACTGTTTATCGTCAATCGAGGGATTCATTTTACAGGACAAAAATTGTGATCGGGAATTCATTTGGTCCCTTTCAGTGATTCACTATAGAACTGGATGAAAATCTTTATTGGTGCTTCATCATTGTCTTAAGGATAGCAGTGCACTTGGAATGTATTTGACATTTGTTATAACGAGGGGAGGAAGTTCTGTACTGCTTGGATCCAATCCTTTAAGAATATGATAGCAATTATTTTTCAACGCATTTTTAATGGCTGCACACTACGTTAGCAATACTTTCGCGGTGATCAAGCCCAGGCATAGTAACTTGCAGCAGAGTCACTAGACCTTTGTGGACTTCTAGCGCCGACGAGATGGTAAGAAGTGGTCACAGTAATTAAATGAAAGGCTTCTGTGTTTCAGCCATGCTATGACATGATGAACGTGTTTTGTGCAGGCAAGCAAAAAGTTAATTTGAAGCCAATAATTGCATCGTGTTACATTGGCTTTGTTCCATCTCAGGAAAATGAATCTTTTGTCTGTCCTGTCTTCATCATTTACTGCTCGAAGCGGCAATTGTGAAGCAGTGGAAAGACTTTTGAATAAACGTACTTTTCTTTTAAATGGTCCACTAACCATTACGTTCTCTGTTTCTTTCTTCCTTTGAATTTCTCACAAACCCCTACTTTTGGCATTTCTTTTTTGCTTTGAATGACCCACTAACCCCTACTTTCTACTTTCTTTTTCCTCCTTGAAGGACCTAAAACCCCTACTATTGGCATTTCTTTTTTGCTTTGAATGACTCACTTACCCCTACTTTCTTGTTTCTTTTTCCCCCTTGAATGACCTAATACCCCTACTATTGGCAATTCATTTTTACCTTTGAATGACCCACTAAACCCTACTTTCTACTTTCTTTTCTTCTTTGAATGACTCACTAACCCCTACTTTCTCCATTTCTCTTTCCTTTTGATTCTCTCAATAAACTCAAGCTTTCGCCATTACAATTGTCCTTTGAATGACTCACTAACTCCTACTTTCTCCCTTGCCTTTCTTTCCAATCTCAGCCGCCAGTGCTGTATAATTCTTATGTACCACACATCCCTGGCCACTTGTAACCTACTATCTCGTTTCTCATACCGTCTCGTTTATGCGTCTCTCTCATTACTCGCCCTTCGTTCCATTCTTCACTTGCAACAAAGTAAAGACCTCCTCTTTCCACTCACCAACCTCAGCAAGAAGCATCGTACATGATCTCTTCCACCGCAGAGACCTCACGTCTGTGCCACCAGTATCTACCCTCCGCACTATAACTATACTCTTCAACTACCACCCTAAACGTTACTCTCCTTCAAAAAGATCAGGTTCTGAGAAACATCACAACTCATAGCATCATATGCATAAGGGTTAAGTTTATATTCATCAGAGAATAATAATTTTCTTCCAATATTCAAGTGGTAAATGTCTCTTATACCTACACCAAGCAATCCCCTTTCTTCTGATCACCTTAGAAATTGTGATAGTTTTCCGAATAGCACATTTTCGAAAACCATAGAAATGGAGTTTTCGTTGAACTGTTCTTTTAGATAGTACTTGGCTGTGTACCTTATTGAATTCATGAGTCAAATCTGTCAAAAGACTGCCTACGATTGCCTTGCACCATACGACAAAGTCGTCGATCACTTCTTTAGTCAGACAATTTGGGCCTCCCACTTGTAGCCTTGTTTTCTACAGAACCGCAGGCAGAAAATTTCTTCCAGACTCTAGAGACAGTAGATTCGTGTATCCCAAAAATCTTAGCAATGTTGCAATTTTCTCATCCACTCCAAAAATATTAACCTTTCTTTCAACCTGGGAGTCAATTCTTTTCTGACAGCAGCCATGATTTCATCTCCAGTGCAAACAGGATGTCGTCTGCTGCTCCACCTACTTCATGTAGGTACTAGGTGAAAAAGAAACCCCTAAAATATGTTCCTACACCAAAATATATTTTTTTATGTAAACAGTGTAATTTTTTTTACCCAAATACCTAACGGCCATCTCAGCTCAAATACAGTGGCAGCCATTTTCTTGCAACACTTTTGGCATGATGCTGTATATTCACGCATAAAGCATCTTCTGTAACCACATTTTCTAAAACATCATGGGGGAAATAAGACGTAACTCGTAACGGGAAAATCAATACCATGGATTATCGACAAACGGAAATAGTCACCGCTCCACCACGGGAGACATTTTACTTCTTCTGTGCGGGATTTTCCTGTAAACATTAGCAGTGGGGCGCCCATTCCGGTGCTTTGCCAGATATAACATCTTTTTTCTGATGTACTAAACTGGATTAAAGTCTTCCCTATCTGACATGACATTAAATATCAATGTCATGTTCAACGTAAATGTTTTCGAAGTGAGGAGCCGAGAACCTTAAGAAGATACACTAGGAAGTGGATGTTTTAAGCCACAGACTTCTATGCTGCAGCTGTGTCACGCTGCCTGGCAACTCTTGATCTGGAAACCGGTGGTTAATATCATGAGGAACAATTAATGTCGTAATAATGACAAAGAATTAACTCAGCCATTGTGTCCAACCGATCTAACCGACCAAGACGTATGGTGTGTTGACTTGCTATTTAGTTTCGGACTAGAATTGATCTTCAGTAGCCCATGCTTGTCGTAAGAGGCGTCAAACGGGATCAGGTGGTCAGGCTCGCTGACTTGGTTGACACATGTCATCGTATCCCAATCGATAGATCGATGATCATGCTGTTGATCACTGGATTGTCTGGTCCAGGCTTGTTTATTTACAGACCGCTGCCATATAGCGGTAATATTGCTGAGTGTGACTTAAAATTAAACTAACTCGCTCACTAGTATCGGACTCTCCACCATGAATTCTATTATGTCCATTACATCTTGTTTTTAACAATATTAACAGAAAATTCCTTTATCAATATTTTTTGTCTAGCCATATCTTTGGTGCACGTGTGAAGTAGTCTAGTACCACATAAACAGTCAAGTCTGCATCAAGTCAGAATTTCATTAATGCTCAATGCTTAGATGAGTGAGAGAGAGAGGATTTATAGTAACATCGGCAATTTTAGCCTTATTCTGATTAAAACAGATCATGCATTGATGATAAAAATAATTATTTGTCAGCAAAAACAACCAGATTATGACAGATAGAGATTTAAAACTGGCATGCAACTTAAACATTACCTGTTTGGGACAATACAGACACATAACTGACTATAGGTCGCCAGCAAATGAAGGGAGACCACTATACTAGGGACCATGGGGACTAACAGTACTTTTGCTGCCTGCATGGACCGTAGCTGGATTTACATCTCAATGTCTGGGCACAGTAACACTCAGTGAACAAGTCCACCCAATCCACATAGAGGTTAATTCAAAACCTCAGTGGTCATTTAGAAACGTGTTAACCTCGTGGATTCCCCACCGTAACACTGTGTACTGGGATATGCTGTTTATGTACTTGTGTTTCTGTAGTCTTTGGTTGTAATGGAACCGAATCCATTTCCGACATTACAGAAGGTAAACGGTCCAACACACATTTGTGACAGCTCTCACTATTAGAGTCCCGAGCACACGGACAAACAGCACGGAACGATGTTCTTCGGCGAAGCGTTTTATTGATTATTATATACAGTAATGTAATCTTTAATTCCTTCAGAATGAATCGCAGTTGTATATGCGTTATGCATACATCCATGAATGTCGTTTTGGTGGATTTATGTTTCGATGTTTATTGATTTGGTATTCATATGAAGTCTTGTCCAACCCAATCTCACTGAGACAGTTTGACCTTCGGATCACTCAGAAGCGAGAGAAATCAAATCAATACGTTTGAAAAGTTATTTGTGGAGTTGTATTGAATTTCATATTTTGACATGAATAGTTACCAACTTTACATTGACGAGTGACATTTGGAAGAAGAGTTGAGGTGAAATGAGGCTGTAGGTAGCTTTCATGATTACTCTCTGTTGTAGCGACCTACTTGAGCAGAGGGGGGCGGGATGTCGGGATCTCCCTTTACTGGTTTCATAGCGCCTTTCCCACTGAGATACCATGCCACAATTTTGATAATGATATTCCATTCAGACACAGTAGACTAACCCCAACCCGGCCAATTTTATGTCTTTCATGATAAAAGTAATATCTCTCCAGGCAGACACTCTTGTGTTATGGCCTTGCTGCCGAGCAATAGGCAAGGTATTAAGAGGTGTGTTATTTTAATGTAAGCCGTGGCTGGGGATCGAACGATCGACCTCCAGGTCATTGAGAGGAGGTTCAACCCACTTGACCACGGAGACGATCCCACATAGCAGAGTATACGACATGCTGTTTTGATGACAGAATGAAACCATTTCACAGCATACATCACTCAAACATATGAAACTGGACATGACAATGTGTACTTTTGGCTGAGACAGTAAACATAGCAATAATCTTGGAGAGTAGAAGCAGTCAACGTAGATATATACACAAACGACACATCACACTCTTACATGCACGCACTCACGCGCGTACACATGAACGCACGCACATGCGAACACGCACATTCAAACTCAAAGCATACGCACCTTATAAACATACAACACAGCAGAAGGAAAATACACGCACATCAAGAGCAAACGCCTCTCCCCCCGCACACACACACACACACGCGCGTGCGCATGCACACACTGAAAATGTACCCATCGCGATACACAGAACCATGCATACAAGACACCATATGCAGATAACCGACACATACCACGCACATATACCAAAGCATACACCACACAAATACATAACCGACACATACCACGCACATATACCTCGGCATACACCAAACACAGAACCATGCATACACTACACCTCACACATACATAACCGACACACACCACGCACATATACCACAACATACACCACACACAGAACCACGCATACACTACACCACACACATACATAACCGACACATACCACGCACATATACCACGGCATAAACCAAATACAAAACCACGCATACACTACACCACACACATACATAACCGACACATACCACGCACATATACCACAGCATACACCACACACAGAACCATGCATACAATACACTACACACATACATNACCTAACGGCCATCTCAGCTCAAATACAGTGGCAGCCATTTTCTTGCAACACTTTTGGCATGATGCTGTATATTCACGCATAAAGCATCTTCTGTAACCACATTTTCTAAAACATCATGGGGGAAATAAGACGTAACTCGTAACGGGAAAATCAATACCATGGATTATCGACAAACGGAAATAGTCACCGCTCCACCACGGGAGACATTTTACTTCTTCTGTGCGGGATTTTCCTGTAAACATTAGCAGTGGGGCGCCCATTCCGGTGCTTTGCCAGATATAACATCTTTTTTCTGATGTACTAAACTGGATTAAAGTCTTCCCTATCTGACATGACATTAAATATCAATGTCATGTTCAACGTAAATGTTTTCGAAGTGAGGAGCCGAGAACCTTAAGAAGATACACTAGGAAGTGGATGTTTTAAGCCACAGACTTCTATGCTGCAGCTGTGTCACGCTGCCTGGCAACTCTTGATCTGGAAACCGGTGGTTAATATCATGAGGAACAATTAATGTCGTAATAATGACAAAGAATTAACTCAGCCATTGTGTCCAACCGATCTAACCGACCAAGACGTATGGTGTGTTGACTTGCTATTTAGTTTCGGACTAGAATTGATCTTCAGTAGCCCATGCTTGTCGTAAGAGGCGTCAAACGGGATCAGGTGGTCAGGCTCGCTGACTTGGTTGACACATGTCATCGTATCCCAATCGATAGATCGATGATCATGCTGTTGATCACTGGATTGTCTGGTCCAGGCTTGTTTATTTACAGACCGCTGCCATATAGCGGTAATATTGCTGAGTGTGACTTAAAATTAAACTAACTCGCTCACTAGTATCGGACTCTCCACCATGAATTCTATTATGTCCATTACATCTTGTTTTTAACAATATTAACAGAAAATTCCTTTATCAATATTTTTTGTCTAGCCATATCTTTGGTGCACGTGTGAAGTAGTCTAGTACCACATAAACAGTCAAGTCTGCATCAAGTCAGAATTTCATTAATGCTCAATGCTTAGATGAGTGAGAGAGAGAGGATTTATAGTAACATCGGCAATTTTAGCCTTATTCTGATTAAAACAGATCATGCATTGATGATAAAAATAATTATTTGTCAGCAAAAACAACCAGATTATGACAGATAGAGATTTAAAACTGGCATGCAACTTAAACATTACCTGTTTGGGACAATACAGACACATAACTGACTATAGGTCGCCAGCAAATGAAGGGAGACCACTATACTAGGGACCATGGGGACTAACAGTACTTTTGCTGCCTGCATGGACCGTAGCTGGATTTACATCTCAATGTCTGGGCACAGTAACACTCAGTGAACAAGTCCACCCAATCCACATAGAGGTTAATTCAAAACCTCAGTGGTCATTTAGAAACGTGTTAACCTCGTGGATTCCCCACCGTAACACTGTGTACTGGGATATGCTGTTTATGTACTTGTGTTTCTGTAGTCTTTGGTTGTAATGGAACCGAATCCATTTCCGACATTACAGAAGGTAAACGGTCCAACACACATTTGTGACAGCTCTCACTATTAGAGTCCCGAGCACACGGACAAACAGCACGGAACGATGTTCTTCGGCGAAGCGTTTTATTGATTATTATATACAGTAATGTAATCTTTAATTCCTTCAGAATGAATCGCAGTTGTATATGCGTTATGCATACATCCATGAATGTCGTTTTGGTGGATTTATGTTTCGATGTTTATTGATTTGGTATTCATATGAAGTCTTGTCCAACCCAATCTCACTGAGACAGTTTGACCTTCGGATCACTCAGAAGCGAGAGAAATCAAATCAATACGTTTGAAAAGTTATTTGTGGAGTTGTATTGAATTTCATATTTTGACATGAATAGTTACCAACTTTACATTGACGAGTGACATTTGGAAGAAGAGTTGAGGTGAAATGAGGCTGTAGGTAGCTTTCATGATTACTCTCTGTTGTAGCGACCTACTTGAGCAGAGGGGGGCGGGATGTCGGGATCTCCCTTTACTGGTTTCATAGCGCCTTTCCCACTGAGATACCATGCCACAATTTTGATAATGATATTCCATTCAGACACAGTAGACTAACCCCAACCCGGCCAATTTTATGTCTTTCATGATAAAAGTAATATCTCTCCAGGCAGACACTCTTGTGTTATGGCCTTGCTGCCGAGCAATAGGCAAGGTATTAAGAGGTGTGTTATTTTAATGTAAGCCGTGGCTGGGGATCGAACGATCGACCTCCAGGTCATTGAGAGGAGGTTCAACCCACTTGACCACGGAGACGATCCCACATAGCAGAGTATACGACATGCTGTTTTGATGACAGAATGAAACCATTTCACAGCATACATCACTCAAACATATGAAACTGGACATGACAATGTGTACTTTTGGCTGAGACAGTAAACATAGCAATAATCTTGGAGAGTAGAAGCAGTCAACGTAGATATATACACAAACGACACATCACACTCTTACATGCACGCACTCACGCGCGTACACATGAACGCACGCACATGCGAACACGCACATTCAAACTCAAAGCATACGCACCTTATAAACATACAACACAGCAGAAGGAAAATACACGCACATCAAGAGCAAACGCCTCTCCCCCCGCACACACACACACACACGCGCGTGCGCATGCACACACTGAAAATGTACCCATCGCGATACACAGAACCATGCATACAAGACACCATATGCAGATAACCGACACATACCACGCACATATACCAAAGCATACACCACACAAATACATAACCGACACATACCACGCACATATACCTCGGCATACACCAAACACAGAACCATGCATACACTACACCTCACACATACATAACCGACACACACCACGCACATATACCACAACATACACCACACACAGAACCACGCATACACTACACCACACACATACATAACCGACACATACCACGCACATATACCACGGCATAAACCAAATACAAAACCACGCATACACTACACCACACACATACATAACCGACACATACCACGCACATATACCACAGCATACACCACACACAGAACCATGCATACAATACACTACACACATACATAACCGTCTCATACCACGCACATATACCACAGCATATACCACACACAGAACCATGCGTACAATACACTACACACATATATAACCGACACATACCACGCACATATACCACAGCATACATCACAGCATATACCACACACAGAACCATGCATACAATACACTACACACACATAACCGACACATACCACGCACATATACCACAGCATACATCACAGCATACACCACACACAGAACCATGCATACAATACACTACACACATACATAACCGACACATACCACGCACATATACCGTGTCATACACCACACACAGAACCATGCATACAATACACTACACACATACATAACCGACACATACCACACAACACATCACACACATACACCACGAGTATATACCACACGCGCGCACACACGCACATAGAACACAAAACACATACAGCTCACCGTAATCCTCTCCCACTTCACCATGTTACCCAATTACAAGTAAAGCAGTTCAGCAGTACTTCCTGTTTTTGCAGTTGGAAAATTGACTTCATGGAATGTCACGCTTGCAAGCCAAATGGTTAAAAAGAAGATGTACATGAGAAATGTCATTGTTTCTCTTCCAGTAATGAAAAGTTTCAAGGACCTAATGAGACCCACCATGTTGGAGGCGTTGCCGAGACGAAAATCTGGTGACATTCTGTGCCATGTGTTTAATGTCTCTGAGACACACTTTACAGCAGTAAATATTGACCCCGACAATAACACTGCCATAGTGCAGAATTCAGACACATCTGTCTATTCATTACATATAATCCATACGTCTTCTTGTAAAGACACTTTATCCCATCCTGGGGGACAAATATTGTGTTGAAAAATTGCGTCCCTTTGGTCTCCCAGGATCGTTGGTTTTTATGTAACTGCGGGATAATGTTCTCGATATACTTCCGTCGTAACCTGGTGGTCATCGTATACCATAATGGCAACCATCTCCGTTCATTAAATGAGTGAGTGAGTGAGCTTTTAGTTTTACGCCGCCTTTATCCCAGCAATATCACGGCGGGGTACACCGGGGGACCTAGAAATGGTCTTCACACATTGTACCCATGTGGGGAATCGAACCCGGGCCTTCGGCGAGACGAGCGAACGCTTTAACAACTTATCTAACCCAACGTGCCGTTCATTAAATGACGACGATGATGACGACGATGATGATGATAATGGTTGCATTGTAATTTGGGTGCGAAACGTCACTGCACAGTAACGTCAACATAATGTCAATTTACTTCACAAATGAGGAAAACAGGTCAACCTTTTGATGCAAAACCTGTTTGCATATTTAACTCAAAGTTAATTTTTGGTCAGTTATTCTCTTATGTAAAACTGTCCAGTCAAATGTGATTTTATCAAACAACTGTGCTTCATGCAAAACAAGGGACATAACCAGGTGCCTTCATATTTGAACAGTTAGACTGAATAACACACATACAGAATACACAGGAAAATGATCGTATTACATCTTACGTGATTCATCTTACAACATTCGTGATATCCATATTTACCATGATATCCACCATGTCTCTACATCAGTTTAATCTGTTTACTCTGAGGAATATATGTCTATGTTTTCTGTATTAATGAGCTATTTCATACCATACTACATGTTTACCATAATATTCAACAAGTGTCTGCAACATATTCACTTTTGTACTCTAAGGAATATATATAATATTTTATGAATAAGCAGATGTATTCCAAGAACTGCGCCAATGACAACGTCGCAAGTGGCTGTAGACGCCGCCATGTCGCCCCCAACAACCTCAGCTATCGTGTACGCTACAGATGAATTGATATATTTTACACTTTGTCTGAAAACCTCCCTGTTGGTAAACAATACCAGGATAAAGTCAATACCTTGTGTTTACACATACCCATGGCACTTTCTTCATCTTCAGAAAGAAACCGTTGATTTCTGGTAACACTCTGTTGACTAACTTCTTAGTGGTGCATCAGATTGTCCTTTTTTTAAGTTTTGGTACTTTGTTATACAAGATAAAGAAACAAGGGCTTAATCTTTTCATATGGTCTTCACTAACGGAACTCTCAAGTTCCATACGCAACCTCACTGTTTGTCCGTTATATTCAGAACTCTGAAG
>VKKT01002681.1:28737-47556 GCA_008038995.1 Haliotis laevigata | reverse complement strand
CCGAACCAGTAATCGCCCCGTCGGGATCAAGTAGATCCGGTCACTGGGCCTGACCACCCGAACTTACTCGCAAACCACACTATGGCAGAATAAAATGAGTGAGTGAATATGATTTCAGGCCGCTTTTAGCATTATTCCAGCAACACCAAGGCGTCGGACACCATAAATGGTCTTCACACATTGTACCCATGTGGGGAATCGAACCCGGATCTATGCCCTGACGAGCGAACTTTAACCACTAGGCTACCCTACCACCCAAGTAAAATGAAGTAAGACAGCAAGGGAGAACAGTCTTACGCGACCTTCCAGCTGATTGACGTCACGGGGAGAAATATAATGAACTTGCAAAGAAGTTTTCTTTTGCCTCAGGTCTTCTGAGTGACCACTCGATCAATGTTCCTAGCACACAGCATATTCACTGCACATGGGGTGTATATGGGGTTCCTGATCCAGTTCTTTGTGATTTTGTTTCAGTTTGCGGACGCGGAGGAAGAGTTTATACACGCCGCAGAGTTTGGCGACATTCCCAATGTGAAGAAGTTGCTGGCCGAGTACCCGGAACTCAACCCTGACTGCATTGATGCCTTGGGCAGGACGGCCTTACGTCTCGCCGTCAAGAACGAGCATTTGGAGGTATGGTAACGTTGTCACAGTCGACACAGCTCGGATATGTTAGAGTTAGGCTAGGAGATTAAGCGATAGACCTAGAATCTTACTTTATCCCCTCTGGCAGCACATGTAAAAATGCAGCTGAAAATCAGACCCAGTGGATACTATAATAGAAGCTTATGGCTCTGTTTTCACTACTCTGACAATACTTAGTTTGTTAAGTTATGGCCAGAGTATGTTTTTTTAACAAAATACCAAAGACAGGTTCAAACAGGTTTAGTTTGCATGTGAATCTACGGAACTGAAACCAATGTTTATATGCACGTGTACATAGTATCAGTAGAGTTTAGGTAACAGATTCATTAACGAGACTATTAATTAATAGAATCTGATGATGGAACCTGTGTATACTCAACAATATAACATCTTCAATATATGGGCATATCAGCAATATATTGAAATCATTACGTTTAGGCCTTGCTAATTCAACACAACATATGGAAACGAAAACTAGGGAATCTAATTGTCCACATACTGTAATGTTTTACTGAGAACCTAATTTCCCTGTGTTAGTTTTACATGGCAGAAAATGTACTTTGAATTATTGGAATATTATTATACAGAAGCAATACTGTTATAACAATGAGTTGTGATAACTGCACCTCAAGATGTTATATTGCTTTCGTTTTCTGAAATATTTGGTTTGCCAGCCTTGCTTGTACACCTCGAGGGGGCTGAGAATGAAATATGAAGGTACACTGATCTACTAACAGGGGTAATAATGCCTTTATTATATTCAGCATGGATAAAGATTCATACAAATGGACTATTATTATCATTAGTTATTAATAATAAGCAGCGATAGTCATGTATTGTGTATGTGTATGTGTTGGGGAGGGGTGGGGAGTGGGTGTGGGGTGTGTGGAGGCAGTTACATCCATTATCAGTTCCATACTTGCAGCTTGTATATTTGTGATGCCGCCCATAAGACTGGTCATTCGAAAGTGTTTTGGGATAGCCAGATAGTACAATCGATCTTGATCGTTGGACCTAACAAAATAAATGTAGGTAAACTCGAACTTCATTATGGTTTGAAACAGACTTCGTTATAGTGTATACATATTTAATACATACAATAGTATACTATGATAATTTTAGCTCTTCATGTTATTAAGTGCGAAAATATGCCTAAAATAAATGTTTACACGGACGAACGTTGCCGTCATTATTGTACCATTCCAACAATTAGATGTCATTATAACGCTGATTAATACTAGATGATATCGGCCATGAGACCAGTGCCTTATGAACAACTATAAATATCTAAAGCCTGCAAATAACTGTAAATATCAGGCGGCGTAACCAAGCTCTGTTGCAGCGTGTGTCGTGCTTGATGACAGCCATGTGGCATGTTTTATGATACATCATTTTGCTACGAGCGAAACGCAACCATAGAACTGTCGGTTATGACAACACAGCAAAGGCATGTATGACAAATGATCTTGGATAGTGGCATATTTTGCTAGTTATTGCAACAGGAATGTTTGTTCAACTGAAATATGAATTTATAATTTCTATAACTCCAATCGATGGATTCCTGTCCAAGTAGTGGGTGTATGGAGATTAAGGGTGCAAGAGTAATGCAATAAAGATATTAAAACAATTTGAAAATATTGACACGTCAAGATGAAGATTCTGGTTTGTGTATTAACGTGTTCCTTATTTACATCGACGGTGTCTTAGCTGAAAGGAGGACAGAACATTCCACCTACGTAAATATGCTTGTATGATTAATCCCACAAGTATCTGCCGAGAGAAAGAAAACAAGCTCTATCGATTTGGTCTGTCCAATGACAAGGTTTACACTTTAATGAATATGGTATTGATAATAGAGTTTATCGACGTGTGATTATAAATGGCATTCCATGATGAGTGATCCTATCAATGTCTAATAGATATAAATATATAATTAGGTTGAGTAATTTGCCACCTGTAACGTAATCATTCTTAAGATAACGAACACCTCGGTATCAATAAGCTTTTTTGTATCAGGACTTCTCGGTATTGTGGTGGTGCACGTGTGGTCATAGAGCTTAGGTAATTAAGAAGTTGAAGTTAAGCAACGCTGGTCACTGATATTCCTTGGATGTGTGACCGTGTTTGGCAGCTTGATTCCTGGGATATTCTGGGACTTCGACAGTCCTGCCCCACAAGGAAGCGCACGTAACATATGTGGTCTCACCAATTGATTGTGTTCAAAGTTGCCTCTGTTCATCAAGCAGAAAATTGGTATTCGGGTTGATAAGACATAATAATGACTATGAACCAGCTTCCACAAGCAGCTTGGGTCATCCAGGATAATAATGGCCACTATGTTATATGCGCTTCTCGGCATAAGGAGGTTGTGTGTAGCTTCTCAGAAGCTTCTCGGTGTCAGGAGTTGTGTGTAGCTTATTTGTATGTAGGGGATGTGTGTACCTTCTCAGCATTAAGTCGTAGCGGATAGCTTCTTGTTATCAGGAACCAGTGTGCAATTTCTCGGTATCAGGCGTTTGTGGGTAGCCTCTTGGAATTAAAAGGTTGTGTGTAGCTTCTCGGCTTCAGGAGGTTGTAGTTAGCTTCTCGGTATTAATTAAGCCGTACCGTAGCTTTATCGGTATCGTGACGTTGATAGTAGCTTCTCGATATCAAGACGTTGCGGATAGCGTCTCGGTATCAGGAAGTTCCAAAGAGTTTTTTTTACATCAAGACGGATACGGAACCAGAATGATCAGGGTACATTCTCGTTGTCAAGACCATCAAACGAGATTCTCGGTAAGGAAACATTCAGGAGGCTCCTTGAAGACGTAGCCTCAATGTGTTCGAAACCAAGACTTTTACTGAATGATAGTAAACAGCGATAACTGCTCTTCAGTCCTGTGCTCTTTCCGCTCACTTTTAGCAGGCATGCTGATAGGTAATTGACATTTTGAAATCCCAGCTCACTCTTTCATTTCCAGGTGGTAGAGGTTCTTCTGGACCGGTCAAACCAACAGCACATCTACGAGGCGGTTCTCCAGGCCATCAGCGCCGGCCATGTCCAGATAGCCGAGACCATCCTGAAGCACAAGCGCTATGTAGACATGTGGCGGGAGAGAAGGAAACTCGGAGACCAGGATGGTTTCTACAAAACAGCTAACGCCGAATCCCAGTTCTCCCCAGACATCACACCCTTGATGCTGGCCTCGCAGAAGAACCAGTACGAGATAGTTCAGCTGCTTCTCCTGAGAGACGAGAGGATCCAGAAACCTCACAAGTACAGCTGCGGGTGCAACGAATGTGATAACAAGATTAGGTTCGATCAGCTCCGACTGGCTAAGTACAGGTTAAACGCCTACAGAGGCCTGTCCAGTGAAGCGTATATCTCCCTTTCAAGTAAAGATCCCATTCTCACTGCGTTTGAGCTGGCAGCCGAGCTCAGAAAGTTATCTAAAATAGAAAAGCATTTTAAGGTAATAACTCCTGCTAAAGTATGTTTTATGAAATATTTTAGACATTTAACGTTGGTCGTTTTAGCTGTGGAAGTATTGCTATGAATGTGCATTTGTTGATGATTATACATTTAATTAATAAATCAGCTGACAGTTCTTACATTTCATTTTCCAAAAGTCCTAAGTGATGATAGGAAGATACATCTCTAACGAGTGAGTGAGTGAATACAGCAATTTAGCAGTTTTTAGCAATATTCCAGCAATATCAAGGCAGGGGACATCAGAAATGGGCTTCACACATTGTACCAATGCGGGAAATCGAATTCGGGTCTTCGGCTTGACGCTTTAATCACTAGGCTCCCCCGCCGCCCCGACATGCACATTTGTAATGATGATCTATAGTATCAACGACTGCTGCAACATGAAGAAACTGGATTCCTGACAGTAATAGATCCAGAACATGTGAAACTTACATTTCACGTATGAAATTCAAATGATATACTTTCCCTGTATGACTTGATGTTTCCATGCCAGCATGCAATTTCAAATGAATACCGGATAATATAGGAAAACCAAGCTCTATGTATAGTCAACTTCTTTATTGCAATGAATGCGACGTTTCGGTGTCAATACTTACACCGTTATCAAGCAAGTGAAACGTCGCAATTCATTTCAATAAAGAATTTTACTATCTATAGAACTTGGTTTTCCTTCATCTTTACAACTTTTATAATGCGTCTCAAAGAACCGGGTAATCTAGTTTTAAAAACACAACAATGCCAAACTAGCCATTTACATCCTCTCGTGTCAATATATTACTTCTCATCCTGTTGTACTACATAGTCATACATATATTGTTCCACCACTCCTCCATTCATGCCAATCGAGTTACTTGTCGTAATGACCATTAGTACTTGTTTCGTTCTAGTTGGAGTACCGGCAATTGGCCGACCAACTCAGTGAATATGTTGTCAAACTTCTCGACCGGATTCGAACCCAGGAAGAGCTGGATCTCATTCTGAACAAAACCGGGGACCACACTACAGAGGCGTACGAAAACATGGCAAGATTTCAGTTAGCTCTTGATTACAAGGAGAAGCGGGTAAGTTATGCACGATGAAATTGGAATAAACTCCCAATACAAAGTGGGGAAGCTCACTGTTGCTATTGCAAGTTATGTAGCTGGAGAAAACACCGGCTTCTGTATAGTTCAGTGATACAGGGAATATTTAGAAACTATTGTTGTATATCCCTGTTGATATTGTCATCAAATTTCACGCATCTCTCAAAATATGACAGAAGTCATGACAAATGACTTATTCACTTACATTGGTGTTAACATATGACATTAATAAATTTCACGGACTGCTCGTGTTGTCTCCGGACATGACATTGGTGACATTTGCATCATTCTGACGATAATGTATAAACAATAATATATAAACAATGTATCTGGTAGAAACATACGTTTTCTTTCCTCCCACTAAGAATGAGAGAGCCTTACAAACATCTTTGTGATAATCTTTTACAAAAACCTCTATGAAAGAGCCTTACAAACATATTTGTGATAATCTCTTACAAAAACCTCTATGATAGAGCCTTACAAACATCTTTGTGATAATGGTTTACAAACATCTCTATGATAAAGCCTTACAAACATCGTTGTGATAATCTTTTACAAAAAATCTCTATGATAAAGCCTTACAAACATCTTTGTGATAATCTTTTACAAAAAAAACCCGCTATGATAAAGCCTTACAAACATGTTTGTGATAATCTTTTACAAAAACCTTTATGATACAGCCTTACAAACGACATTACAAAAATCACAAAGATAAGTCTTAACTTGCATCTTTGGTTTTTACAAACAAAAAATGCTTTTACAAACATCGCTACATTTGCACAAATATCACTTTGGAGAAACTGTACATAAGAAGGGACGTGACTCGTGTTGGTTTATTATCATCTGTAGGCCTGTCATATGGCTTTACACGGTAGTATCTGAAACCAGTTTGTGATACGTATGTGATGAAGTGACTATGATACTTAGTAACTTAAGACATCATTACATTCAGTTAAATCCAGTAGAAAGTACATGTAACAGCGTAACAAAAACATTTGAAGCGTTAGTAAAATGTTGTAACATAGAGTCCTTCTCGGTTTGAATAATTGCACGTTTTTGGTCTACTCGTTATCCGCGAGGAACTGTCGAGACAAATACTAACCCGGTACTTGGTGCCGAGGTGATAACCAGGAATATACCTTGAAAGAATAATGCCACCTAAACAATGTGTAACAACCAATACTGGCCTACTAACGTGTGTAGTTTGGAGTATCGTATCGGTAACTGTAGTAACATCAACACTGATCTGAATGAAACGTTGAGTCGCACTCAGTATTTTCAGGGAAGGAATATCTCATGATGTAAGCGTTATATTTTATTTTTGGGTACGTTTCACTGATATATCGTTACCCATGAAGGTCCGGGATAGAATTGGTCTTCAACAACCCGTGCTTATCGTAAGAGGCGTCTAACGTAATAGGATGGTCAGGTTCGCTGACTTGGTTGTCACATGTCATCGTATCCCAATTGCAATTATCCCGATGCTGGATGATTGTCTGGTCCAGATTTACAGATCCCCGTCATATAGCTGGGAAATTGCTGAGTTTGGCGTTAAACAACAAACAGACAAAACTGATATATCGTTAACTTGCAGGCATCATGTACTGTTTTCGGAAGGACGTATTAAACAGTTTTCTCAGCGCTGGGTTTGGGAAATGAAAGTCAACCTTTGTCCTGTGCTTATCGAATGATACAAAACTGGTGCGATGGAAACACATACCCATCAGCTCATGGCTTTAAAGGAAATGAGATAGTGGATTTTAAATTTACGTTCTCGGGTTCAATTTAATAGACCATAATCGGAACATCCATGATACGATGCCCAAAGCAAACTCACGTCAAAACTCATTCAACAAGCCTCATGCTGAAAACAACTTCCAAAGTACACGGAAGGCTTGGACATTGGTAAATATGCAGGAATTGTCGTTAGCATCACTCTTTTTGATCGGTTTTGGGTGACATGACAGACTGATGATTATTAGCAGAATAATTCCCGAAGCATTCTGCTTGATAAAGGAAATGAATGTTTAACTCTGTCATAGTATGATGCTACTACCTCCACTCAAAGAAGTGGTCCAACTTTTTGAAGTATGAGGTTTCATTTCGTTTCAGTTCGTCGCTCATCCCAACTGTCAACAGAGACTTGTGCATATGTGGTACCGTGGCATGAGATCGTGGGACTGTAGCAGCTCTGTCCGGCGTCTGGCCATTGTCTGCATGTTCATCCTCGCATACCCATTCCTGGTCCTTATGTCCTTAGTGCACCCCACAGCAAAGGTAAGCACTGTCCGATCAAGTCATCATGTTAGGCAGGCTTAATGTTTCCCGTAGGAAACTAGTTACAAAATGACTATAACAGTTTCATGGACTATTTTTGCTAGCAATCAATATTGTTGGCAAGGAAATGTTTCTTGAATTCCTGACGAACTTTGAATTTCTAAAACTAGACTAAACATTACTGATGACGTGTGTATTTTACAATGTCGATAAAGGTATGTGTTTTTTAGATTTTGGGGATTTAATGAGTATTTAATACACGAAAATCTCATTTGAAGCTAAAGCTATTCATGTAAAAGAATATGGTTCATAATCAACTGGATGGCGTGATATGTTTCTACGACATCCGAACCCGTTTGGTCATCAAGATGTGAAAACAATGTATAGAATTCGAAGACTGCTTTCATTGACATTGTTCAAAATATATCCTTTCGTTAGTGTGGATAACCTTACGATAATATGACATGTGTCTCAAATTTGAAATTGAAAAAGAATTATCGAAATAATATTCATATTTCCATAATATTAAAATATTGTCCTGTTTGAAACACATCAGATCGGAAAGCACACTCACATTCATGTTTCAAATGTTTCATATGAACAAGTTAATATTAACTGTGTTGTCATTATTTGAGGAACATGCTAATTTCTGCTACATTTTTATTGATCATTATATGAAAATGGCCACTCACACTCAAGCATTGATAAATGAGAGTGAAGATACGTTCTGCCATGATCGATCGGCGAGATATTCCTAAATCACGACGAATCAGCTATGTTCGGACCAATAAAGTCAGGCGTCCTCCCTATAGTGGCGTCGTTTCCTGCTGTTTATGTCGATGGAATTGCCATAATTCGGTCGAGTACGCCAATCCAAGGACAAAGTCGAGGACATTCAAAAACAAAGTGTCAATAAGTGTGCACTTCGCATGGTTCTTGTATTCTTGAAATCTAAAAGGGTATGGCATGAGATTAACTGCGACACGATGTGGCGATAAATGCAAAGGTGACATGGAGGTTTGCTATTTTTACATATTCTTTTTGTCTTATGACAGGTGAAAACACATGTGCATCGCATTGTGGTCTATATAAGGCAGATCTGTTAACAACGCTAAAATGACAAAAAGGATGTCAAAGAGGAGTGATCTACTTTTGTGACACATTTTAAACAATGTGTTCGTTATGTGTGCCACTTCACTCATTTGTAGCTTAACGCTCTTGTCACTGTTTTCCTGCCCAAGACACTATCTATGTCAAACATGCATTATGCATTTTCAGCCCAAACCTGGTAAATATTTTCAATTTAAAATTCTTTCAGAATCTTATTTTTATAAAAACAAGCAACGAAAACGAAAAGGAAAATATATATTGTTCCTCGGATTATGCATTTTCAGCCCAAACCTGGTAAATATTCACAATTTAAATTTTTTTCAGAATCTTATTTAAAGAACAAACAACAAGCAACGAAAACAGAAACGGTCATGTTGATGACATTGGAATTGAATTCAAGATCCGAGGGAGTTGATATGTTTATAGGAATTTGAAGCATTACATTCTGGTTTAAATTTAAATAAAACGATTGTAACCGAGAAACCCCCAGATACTAGTATTAGGTTAGTGGCCAAACTGAAACATCCTGAAGATGATAAAAACATGTATAAAGTGTAAACATCAACTGCACTCGGCGGCAGGGTAGCCTAGTGGTTTAAATGTTGTGTTGTCACGCCAAAGCTCCGGGTTCGGTTAACCACATTGGTATTTGTGTGTCCATTCCTGGTATCTCCCGCCGTGATAGTAATTGAATGTTGCTACAAGCGGCGTCAAACCATGATAATAACTCTCATCTATTCTCAAATTGGCATTGGTATGTATGCGTGCCTGCGTGCGTGCACACATGTATGTATATATGTATGTTTGCATGTATATTTCGAATATGATTTGATGATGGTCTTGTTTCAGTTTTCCAAGATCCTTCTGTATCCGTTTGTGAAGTTTCTCACGCACTCGTTCTCCCACCTCGTGTTCCTGGTGATTATCATCGTGTCCACAGCCGAGTCGTCTTACACCATATCCAACGAGAAGACGCTCAAGTCGCTGTATCCAGGCGACTTTGTGCGGTATCACGAGTTCCGGAATTTGACGAAGAATGAACTGTTTGATGTCGACTTTCCCCTGAGGTCGTATGCGCCAACGGTGACGCAAGTGTTATTGACACTGTGGATTCTAGGTAATCAGAAACAATGAAGTCGACCAGAGTAACCCTCCCTTGTTGGTTGATTGTACAAGTATTTCGATTGTGAAACGGGCGTCGGTATTTAAATGCACGTGTAACGGACGGCCTGGGGATGGGGACATTAATGATTATGTTATTATCAAATAAGCATTATGATTGCGTCATTGTAATCCTGGATCGCCAAAGTTATTTAAAATCGTTGGGGCCAAGGGCAGAGCTGAAGGGGTGTGGAATGTTACCATGATGGCGGAAGTCGTTGTTCGTGCTTTTAGAAATTCATTTTCCTAAACTGGATAATGTGCTTAACTGAAATATTGCTGTGACGTTTAACAACTACTGACATAGTGGTCGACAGAGAGATATTTTATTTACGCTACTTTGAACAGAAACAAGAGTTATGTCCCATGGATTATGTGAACCAGCACCATCACCCATCACTCGGACAAATCCGAAGTATATACTTTCTTAGTCCGTATTACCATAAGGATTTGAAATGTTCGATTGCATTTTGAAATATTACCACTTATTAATATATTAGTTGAGTCAAAATAATATTGATAAGTTATTTCTTAAACATAAAGCTATTTGATACACATTTACTTCACTTTGCATATGGACGGTAATTGTTTGGAACGTTATATAGTACTTAAAAGGTTCATACTTCACATCCAGGATTGGTTTGTGAGGCAAATCGGACGCTTCACCTAAAAGTAATGTCTAAGCAGAAGAACTCAATGTGTATTTTAGAAACAAAACAGGGACACGATGCCTATTGAAATGAAGAGTGAAACTGTAACGTATGTTATCTTGGACCACTTTCTAAAATGGCATTGTGTATTTCACAAGAGTGAAACTGTAGAAATTGTAACACAGTACAAATATCTTGGCACTATTATCGACAACTTACTACAGTGGGGTCCAAACACTGATTTTATTTGTAAGAAATGCCAGCAAAGACTGCATTTTATGCGCAATCTGAAATCTTTTAACATAAGCAAAAAGCTGATGCTGTTGTTTTCTCGTTGTTTTGTTGAAAGTATTTTAACCTTTTCAATTCAATGCTGGTATGGCTCTCTTAATATCAAAAGCAAATCTTATCTTAACAAAATCATTTTAATTGTTTTATTTTTAAGTACAATATCTGGGGTGTCGGTTTCGGATTTACTTTCTCTTATTAATTCCCGTGCTCTGAACCTCGCTGAGAGAAATTTATCTGATTCCAGCCACGTTCTATTTTCTAAATAGAATCTTTAACCTTTAGGCCGGTGATACCACATGCCCCATTTTAAAACAAAAAGTGTTCAAAATTCTTTTATTCTACCAAGTATTGGCCTTCTAAATGACTGTTAACTTTGTTTGTCTATAGTGTTGTTTTTTCTGTACCTTTATGTCATTTTTAATGTTGAATTATGTGATCACTTTCAAATGTAAAAAGAATTCCCCTAAGGGTAATAAAGTATTGCCGCTGTCATTGTCATAATGTCCAGATTGAAAGGTATTTGTTGTACATTTAACGTCACTTATGACTGGCATTACAGGATGAATGTCCTCACACAGTCAGATCTTGTTACAGGTTTTACATGCGCCGAATGCAGTCAAATATACGTCACGGGCCTCGTCGGACATGTGAAGAATTTGTTCAACTTGTTAGATTTCATGGTTCTGTCAACCTACTCTGGTGCCTTTACTCTTACCTACTTTACAATGATCAAGGTTTGTAATGAACGTTGCCTTCTTTTCCATGTCGATCTTGACCAATTGTTTTCATATTCAAATGCCAGTTCTCAATCGATTCCACACAGCTCTAAATATATGGCAAATCATGTGCTATCTATGTTGGGAAGACATACGATTGTCTAGACTACATTTGCTTTCCAATTTTGGAAACAAAAACATTTGTATATCATTACAATATAGAGTGTATTACAAGAAATCGGTTTCTGGCAGGCCATTGCGTCATTGCTCAGTGCCAATCAAGGATGTAACAAAAATACGTATTGTTGCAGTTGGTGATGGAAGTGATATAAATTTAGATGGAGCAACAATATCCGTGAGAGAGAGACTGTTAATTTGAGCAGGTAGGAATGGAATTACCTTGAACCAAGGAGGTTTTTTAGTACCTCCCATAGAAGTCTTCCGTGTACCTTTCTTCAAGGTCACGTTGAACCAGCTTAGCGGACCGTATGGCGTGTGCATTGAAGGGATGATATGACAGTTAACGCTAGTAAAATGGTTCTATAGGTGTACCGGTTATGCCATCCTTGTCAGAAAGCTTTACGTTGTGTAATACGTTATAATTTGATTGTGACAATAAGGACAAATCGGGGTGGACATTTGAGGGACGGAGTAAGATAATTTGCTAAAGGGTAGTGAATCGGTAGTTTCTGCCTGTTCAACTGTGTTTGATAATCAGTTACGTTGTTTCCCCAATCTCATCCATGTCACATCCCTACAAAGTGTAACATAGTGTGTGTGAGTGTGAGGTTGTGAGTGTGTGAACCTATGTGTGAGTCTCCTCTCCTCCCCCCCCCTCCCCCCACGTGCGTACGTGCGTGTGTCCCCTGTCCCGTGCCGTACTGGATCTTGAATTGCTGTGTCATTTTACGACTTGGACGGCACTATATTGATTTATCATTTTAGCCCTTTCTTTTTGGGTGTTTAGTGTTTTGATCGATGTTACCCTGAATCCTCTACCGGCATTCCGTGTGATTGCATGTTTGTCATGTGTTACCTTTGTGATTATACCGACAGTGATAGAGTACCTAATTCATAACGAGCTATGTTCACGCCCACAGTGATAAAGAGATAGGACAGCTGTCCCTTTTCCCTCCATTCACTTGCCATTTTGTTTCATGTCATCTGGGACAATTTTACATTGACATTAAATTTTAAACGTCAAAGGCCGATTTTAACCGGTCTCAATAAGACGTGGGTTGTACTGACTGAGTTTAGGTTTACGTCGCTTTCAGTACTATTGCAGAAATATCACGGCTTCACACTTTGTCGGGAATCTAACCCGGGCCTTCGGTGTGATGAGCAAACGCTTTAACCACTAGGCAACCCCACCACCCTCGTTGGGTGTAATAACGATGAAAATTATATGACAGGAGCACTGAGAATGATTCTGACACCTAGTTCGCCGAAAGGCTGAACATGTAGGATAGTTTGATAGTTTTCTTTACATGGTGAAATACCAGCCTTGAAGGGCTGTTTAATGGTAAATGTTTTTTTCAAATGGTTCTCGATTAATCAAGTAGATTCTCATCCTAATTAAAATGTGTACATTATTTTCGTTTCAGTTCCACTTAGCCGTGGACTTCATTGCCACCGCCAACCTGACCGCCGATATCGAGAAGACCCACAGCAGCTTGTACTGGCTGAATGCAGGTAGGAGCACATCGTTCCGTCTCGATCACGTGTGTGTGTGTGTAGCTACAGGCTCCCTCGGACGCGCGCTGGTCCTGATGCATGCCTGTTTTAATTTCATATGAAGCGCATCATACTGTGCTTTAAATTCGTATTTTTCATCCATTTCAACTTATTTATTTCCAGCTAGTAATATCAGCTGGTATTACAATTGACAGTTCCCCAGTTCACTACCACCTGAAGAAACGTATCTTATACATGGTGCCAAAGCTAGCAAGTACACCAGACCAGCTAAGAATAGATCAAGATATCGATTTTTCTTTTAGAGGTTTCTATAATGAGTTATTTTCTGTATACAATATCATACCGCAGTCTATATTCCAGTATATATATATGTAACTGTGATGATGGTTCCTCTTAGATTACTTTTAAATCTGTTTCAAATACAGACAGTGCCTCCAAAATATTATTCTCAGAAAATTCTTCGTTTCATTATCCAGATTTAGATGTTCGTTACGTGATCTTATGATCGAGAAGGACAGTTATTATAATATTCCAAGAGAAAACAGATTGTGTAAAGTTTGTACATTAAATCTATTTGAAGATGAGTTCCACTTTTTGCTGCTTTGTCCTTAATTATTTTCAGGACAAAATACCTACCGTAATATCACTTTGCATATCCTACTACGTGTAAATTAATTTTTTTAGTGAACTCGAATAATAGAACTTACATTCGCATATCCACCATGCTTTTGTACATAGAAAACAATGCCTGCAAACATTGAGATTGTATGCCATTATTGCTAGCTGACATTGTACTATAGGCCTCTTCAGTACTGGGATCAAAGAGATGATGTGATCTTTATCATACTGTCATCTGCGCGCAGATTCCATCATCATAATTATTCAATTTCAAATTGTCAGTGAAGTATATATTAATATGATATAAAGTTAGGTTTGTTTTAATACAGATTAAAATAAATAAATGCTGTAAAATGTTTCTTGTGATCCTGGCACAATCAGGCAGGTTATGCTAGATCATTAGATCCGGGCCCTTGATCCCTCTATACGCAGCCCAGACAGCAAATGGGAGTTCATCAAGGACACCCTGCCCAGTCGAGCTAACAAAGGGATTACCGTTGAATATGAACACTCAC
The DNA here is from genome assembly GCA_008038995.1 of Haliotis laevigata. Taxonomy (NCBI): domain Eukaryota; kingdom Metazoa; phylum Mollusca; class Gastropoda; order Lepetellida; family Haliotidae; genus Haliotis; species Haliotis laevigata. Next base: position 33,321 of record VKKT01002681.1, on the reverse strand, counting down.
CAACACTTCACCTGTCAGCATTACTCAAAGTATCAGGAGGAATTGTGTATTCTGACAATCTCGGGTACTCTCCCTATGTCAGTCAACAGATTGGGAGGAAGCACTCCTAAGGCATCGAGAACAATGTCTGGCAATTAGGTACTTGGAATGCATTAGCAGTGTGTCGTAAGCGAGGTCCCGTACGTGATATGTTCTTCTCTGTATCCTATCCATTACGTTAGTGTGAAAAGGGACAGACATTTCAATGACATAAATGATTTTACTGGATTTGTCAGAACGTCAAAGTCAGGTTTGATGGCCTGGATACTGGTCTGGAGGCTGTATATGGGTCTATACCATAGAATATTTAAACTGATCATTTTCCATGGCGCCCTCTACGTATTCTAGGTCGGTGAATGGACCTCCGATTCTAAACAATGAGCATGACGGAACCATCAGTTAAAAGATGGATCCACGCCACAGCCAACGCTGTGTATAGCAGTCGGATTTAATTCATTGCATAATCTACATTTCATATTTATATTGTGATGCAAAATCACACATTGAAGGTTTAGAGTTGGAAGTGAATGCTCCCGGTCAGCCAATGGAAAGGCTTATGTTATACTTTTTAGGCAAACCGACTTCATCAATGCGAAAGTTGCTGCTCTTCTCAACACATTGCACATAAACTAGAAGCAATAGTTGAGCACTTTCTTAAACACTGGGTCTCAACAGATTTGATATGGCACTGCACTTGGTTGACGCTCATCTCTGCACCTTCCACCAGCACAGAACCACCAGCCAGATCAACATTGATGTTGAGATTATGTCTTAATCCATGGCTCGTTAAAGAGCACCGTGGAATGGTTTGTGCACAATTTTTTTTCTGCCAAGAAGAGCCTCCATGTTAATCAAACCACGCCCTCAGGGGATCAGAGGCTGGGTGATCTGTTGCCTGACATGGTTCCTCTTGCGGAGGTCTAAATACCCTGAATGTCTGACTTCGTCCAACAGACAACATCTAAATATATGAAATGACGGGTACAGCATAAGTATTTGTGGGTTTGACTATATTACGGGCGTCCAGCTCTCATGATGCTTGATTGCAGTATAGAGGGTTCGGGTGATCCTGACAGATCCTGGTTAAGCTCGTCCTCAGCTCAGGGTCCTCGCCCCGTTTACACGCAGCCCAGACAGAGAAGGGACTTCTCTGCGGAAGCACTCCTGGTCGAATCCACCAAGAACATTTCGGACAATATGCAGACTCTCCAACAGTGCAGCCTTCTGCATTCTCCGATTATGATATTGTTATCATTATTATGGTTATTTGTTTGGAAAGATTACCTGAGCAAAACATTTCCCCAATTAATGACTTCCGCATTTTCACCCTTGGTCAATTCCGAGTGCAACTACTTGTATTTCAACTCCCTTACTAGCCCTCTTGTATATTCGGTTAGTCTTTGTCCATTTGCCTAGCGGGAATATAGTACTGAATACGCTGGAGAGAAAACGAATCATCACATCAGCAAGATTCAAACAAAAGTATTTCTAAATATATCATATCAGTTTGTAAAATTGAAAAAGATTTTGATACGAGAGAGTTAAAACGATATAATCTCAAGCCTTACATAAGGGTGCTTTCGATCGAGGGCCGGATCTCGAGCGCGTGAAATCTCACATGGCTACAAATTAACAAGATATTTGCAGACCAGCGGTTTCTCGAAGTCTCTTAGCGATCCGGATCTAAGACCGTTTCCGCACTTCGGCGGATCCAGTTGTGTTCTCTAGAACTAGAAAAATGTTATGTCGGAAGCAAATAATCGCTGAAGCTGTGTCTAGATCAAGGATGGTATATTTTTTATGGAAAGAAATCTGTTAAAAAGTTGAAAAGTACCCATGACACTTTGAAAAGAAAATGACCCTCAAGGCCAAAAAGGCGGAATGGTTATCGGGTGGCTAAGCATTACGTTCTTACAACATGCTTTGAACCCAGGGAAATCATCAACAAGGAGTTTGAACAAAGTGACTATTTATACTCAGATAACCTTGTGACACTTATATTCTGTTTAATGCAATTTTTTGTACATCCACCCACGTTCTACGAATTTGAACAAAGTGACTATTTATACACAGATAACCTTGTGACACTTATATTTTGTTTAAAGCATTTTTTTGTAAACCCACCCACCTACTCTACCAAAAGAGCTAAAGGCGTGACCGACCTACCTACAACTGGTGTTGAATACGTAATTAATGAGAACGGTAATTTAACGCTGATATCAGCAGTTTTCCTTGTACGCGATATATGAAAGTTTTCATTTGACAAATGAAGCTTGTAGGGGACTCACACAAAAGGCTTCATCTTCCTTGTCAGGTAGTGTCGTGGTGACTCGATACGGACTAGTTAAGATGTAGTTCGTTAACTGTAGTTCGGTGTGGATGGAGTTAGATGTTAGATATTAGTTACTGTTAGTGGTCTGCATTTACCGAAAAGCCGTCTAGGTGTTTTTCAGTTAGATTAAATGAGTAAGGTTTTACGCCGTTTTAACACTATTCCAGAAATATCACGACGGGAGAAAACTGAAATGGGCTTCACACATTGAACCCATGTGGGGAATACAATTCCGGTCTTTGGTGTGACGAGCGAAAGCTTTAGTTTCTAAAGATATATCGAGATAATATATATCAGTACTGTAAGGTAAATTCACAATAATGTGACCTCAAATATATATATTTTTACGATATGATTTAACTTCACGATAACGTATGTATCGGAGTATCCATGCTAGCGTCGTCATGAAGATATCAGTTGCACATCTATGCACACTGAATCTCCATCCATCCAGAACCCATAACACCGAAATTCCGCATTTGGATACGTCTACGGTTGCCTTATGATGTGAAGGACGTTTCAATGGGCTCTTTACACACTGGTCTTGATCGCTCTGGATCTGTGCGAGTTCACTGGGAACGATACCGTCGGATTAAAGGGCTTGCGTTACACGAAAATTTGCTTTGTCTCTCCAAGCCCCCGAGGCTTTTAACGCAATGTCAGTATGTCTGTCCCATCATCCGACAACATCACTGATGAGAATTAAAAGCGTATATCATTAACGCACTCCTACTCAGCGAAACGCTCTTGGGATTCCGGAAATGTCAAGGGAGAGTGATTTCATTTCAGTTATACATTAGTCATTACACAGGTATTGTGTTTCAAGCATTTTATGATATGTGATTGTTTTTCTTCCTGCCAGACCGGATGTACTGGAACGTGTACGACCCAATCAACTTAGCGGAAGGCATGTTTGCTGTAGGGAATATACTCAGCTTTTCTCGAATATCGTATCTTCTCCCCGCAAACGAGACTCTCGGGCCTCTACAGATCTCCCTGGGAAGGATGATCAAGGTAAGGGGTCACCTAACATGTCTTTGTTGGATCAGATTTTCATCTAAGACGTCGACGTATTAACATACCCGCCATTCAATAATCGAGAATGTGTATGTGCGTGTATTACCGCCTGTCCATTTCCATGTTGAAACAGAAAGATTACCCGTGGAGAATTCCAACTGACAAAAGGAAATGTATGAATTAACAACATAATTCTACAATGAAATGAGTTTACAAAGCAAAACAACTTACTGAAGAGGAAATACAATGGCAATACAACTGAAGCGGCAGTGCAAATGCAATGACAATTCAATTTGAAAGCAGTAATAAAAGCAGTAAATGCAATGATGACAATATCCACCCATTCAATCTACCTAAAGCTGCCCAGGGCGTTAATCAAGGATAATCTTCCTGAGAGAGAGAGTCAAGTAGTCCTTTACTAATTACAAACACACGCAATCCAACGCACACGACCGCACGCACACACACGCCAGCGTTATTCATAATTGCATGTGTGCATATATATTTAATTGATATTGGTATTATTAAAGGGCCTCGCATTGTCTCTAATAATTAACAGCACTGCCACAAAACAGTGTCCGGGAGAGACACAAGCTAGACACAACTATATAAAGGTTCCAACGAACATTATATCTCTTGGGGTAAACAAATCGTCGGCCACTATGTTTCACATAATTTCTTCTCAAACAAATCGTAATTCAATTATGTTAATTTACAATGTGCATAGTTCAACGTTTGTACATCCGTGTAACGTCTGTTTGATACCTTTGTAGGTGTATCAGGTTAAGTCACGAGTTAGGCCATGTGTTTGTCGTGAGAGGTGATATACAACAATCGGGTGGTTGGAAGTGAGACCTGGATGATCGTGTTTTCATTGACGTTTTGAATTAATGCTCATGCCCACTTGTATATGCAGATCCTGTTGTGATACAGCGGAAACACAGCTGCGTCAAACATCATTTGTACAACAACACATCAATTTAGAGAACTTCTTGTACATGATTGTGGAAATCAAATGTGACAATGACATTTTGAAGGAACAACGGATGTTCAAAAGATTTACATTTAATATGCCCTTACATTAACTTTCTTTTGTAATGTCAAATACTCTTGTTTGGTTTACCCGTGAAGATACGGGTTAGAATGAGCCTTTAGTAACCCATGCTTGTCGTAAGAGGCGACTAACGGGATCGGGT
>VKKT01002680.1:130891-141544 GCA_008038995.1 Haliotis laevigata | reverse complement strand
ATCAGTCCGTTAAGGCACACATTGTGAAGGTGGATCAGTCCGTTAAGGCACACATTGTGAAGACGGATCAGGCCGTTAAGGCACACATTGTGAAGGTGGATCAGTCCGTTAAGGCACACATTGTGAAGGTGGATCATTCCGTTTAGACACACATTGTGAAGGTGGATCAGTCCGTTTAGACACATTGTGAAGGTGAGACAGCTTTGTGTCATGTTGGGTGGGAACTGTCTTTGAAACATTCTTCTTTCAAGATGGATCAGCCTGCGTTTTTGTCAAGGTGGAACAGTCCTTTAAGACACATCTTCTCATATAGGGACGGGTACAATCTGCTAATTTATAAAATCATGGTCTTCTGTCAAGATAGGAATGTATAGTCGTGCTATTTGGTGGTTGGGGACAAGAATGGTTTTATAACGACGTTGTTTCTGAGCGCCATGAACCATATTTCGTGTAGTTGTATCGAAATTATCAATTTCGGCTGGTAAATAAATGGCATTGACGCGTATTACAAGCTGACATCTGATTGGTTATATAACCCAAGCATCTTTCACTTAAATTTAGACTAAGTCTTATTAAAACCACACTCACTCACTCATTAAATGCACAATATTAGTATAGACCGATAACTCCATTTATATCTAAAATTATTCCCAGTGAGATGGCAGCCAAGTGGTAGTAAAAATTATAAGGTTCAAGGACCTAATTAGATTTGGGGTCAAAGTTTTCACATGGGTCTCCTATAGAGATATCCTAAGATGGAAATTGTATAAAATGTGATTTTAAGAATGCATTGGAACGAATATTTTAATACCTTTGAACAGTCATTGCTTATATTCAGATATATGAGAAAATGATGCTTAATCGGATTTATTTAGGAATATGAACTACCTGCACGTGACAGGTATTTTGTTGAGAAAGGTAGAGGATTAAACCCCCCAATTCGTGTACTGTTGATATTCTCTTCCGCCTGACCTCTGTGTGTTTCGGCACTATCTTTCACCTCACCACAGCGCGTAATGAGAAAGGCGTATGATTACTAACAATACGTGAAGTGGCTCGCTGCCACTCATCGACAATCACTGTGTTGAAATAGATACCTCTGAGCACTCGCCAGGGTGTTCCGGCACACTTAATGGTTACAAGGTGAGATCCAGGGAAACGGATGGAAATAAACAGTCCAACAAATCTTTATATTGACGTACCGCAGCCCGGTGACTAGTCCTACAGTGTAACCACCTCGAGATGGAACGTATTAGGGAGACGTGTGCAAAACGACGCAATTTTCGCTTCAAAGCGGGCACACGTACCTATAATACGAGTGACATAATTCACACATTGGGGGGGAATTGGGGGCTAATGTAGATTGAACGGTGCTCCAGCCCAACGTAAAGCAGGTCTTGTTCATTTACCTCTTTCAGGAAACTCACCAGCAAGGGTAAGGCACTGGCAAATGAGTTGAGTTGAGTTGGGCTTTACGTCACATCGGCATTATTCCAGCCATATAGTGACGAGAACAAGTCTGCATTAATATACATTGTAAGTACAAAGTGGTTTCGTTTCAAACACTGGCAAATGAAAAAGAATGGCATGATTACATGCTCACACACCTAAAAACGTTAGACTAACGCTTAGCCTCTGAATATATGTAATTTTGATTGTATCAAATAAACCCGTTTATATTGAATAGGAGCCCCAGGGAGACCACGGATTCATTTAGGACTTTAGCATTGCAGGGAGGGCTAGGCTGTACGGAAAATAGTATGGTTCAGGGACTGTGATACAGACTACTATAAAGTGAAAGAAGTAGGTTACCAAAACTCAAATCGTGATTTTATCCATGGATTTGTGATTGAGTGACACACTAAGTGTCATCACTGATTTTAGTGATCCTTTCAAAAGAATATAGTTTTTCCCTTTTGCACAAACGAAAATTAGTTTTTGAAGATATTTAAGATTGGTTATTCTTCTAAACAGTACTTCAGTTATATTAAGCTGTAGTTAAACTGATGTGAAGGAAACCGGAAAGTAATGCATGTCTAATAGAAATTTCAAAACGAAACCGGTCATCGATCCCGGAAGCCCAGGATTCTTACACGATCAAGGGCCGTAACTCTGCACAACGCACGGCGCTTTAGATGTCTGAGCCACTTGTGGATTAGTATGAGATAATCCGTTTTGGATTACTTGGCACCTCAGTTGTTCAGTCAATCCCCTCTTATGTTCCATTTACCTGGGGGTGATCAGGCTTCAGCTTCGAACGGGGCGATGGGGTAGCCTTGTGGTTTAAGTGTTCGCTCGTCACGCCGAAGACCCGGGTTCGATTCCCCACATGGGTACAACGTAAGAAGCCCATTTCTGGGGTTCCCCGCCGCTGTATTGCCGGAATATTGCTAAAAGCGGCGTAAAATTAAACTCACTCACTTCTTCTGATCAATGAACATAGCCCGAAACTTTCGAAGAGAAAGTATTTGAGAAAGCATCCGGGGAAAAAACCTGACTATTTATGCTTTGCAAAGCTAAATAAAGAATCGTGTAACAGGTATCACATTATACTCGTATATATCCATATATATCCCTTGTATATGTGGTAACAGTTGCCTAGATGTCGGTATAAATATTGCGTGCGTCATGCCAGCACGGTAGCCCAACTAGACAAGTGACATCCACACTGCTTGTTATGGGCCTTGTAACCTTTAAGATCTGTCTTGGTTGCGCAACACTAATGACCTGTACTTTGCTAATTCCGACAAGAACAAACCCAAGCAGTAATAAACTCGCAACGATGGACATTGATCTCGATAGATGTCTTACGAGGGACGCACTGACGTTAGGGATCTCTGCAGAGACCCTTACATTACATGCACACGGTAATTGATGTGAGCTATGCTGTAACGCGTTCAGATAGGGACATATCGACAACTGGTGTTGATTTCACATGACGTAAGATGCCGAGCCACGCACGTGAGTACACAACTAACGGCTGTTTTAATGCAGATATGACGCTTCCTCATTATCACGTGACTTAAGACGCCATGCTCGTTACAGCTCCTTAAGATTATACAATGTTTTTAGCATCACGGTAACTGTCTTGTTTGTGTTTTCTAACATGACTTAATGACTCACATATAGACACGGTATCAACTCATGAGGATGATATTTTATACTGTGTAAGATATAAGACAAACTGTACATAACATATTCATTTTCAAGTAAGAAATTCAAGAGTTGAAAGAAGTTGTTTGGTAGAGACACGTTCTTCAAAAACAATCATTTTCCACAGATTGGATCAAATTTAATAATTACTCTTTAGGTTGTGTAAAGACTAAAGTTTATTCTCAGAAAATACATAATTCTTATAGAAACCAGCATCTATAATTACATTAAAAGTGAACTCCAGTGACAGGAGAGATTTAGAACCAATGTTTCATTTTGGGCGAAAGCAATAAAGTAAGATCTGGGCGAAAGGGAATGCGATGTTTCAGGGTCTGTAAGCAATCATTGAGGTGCAGATTCTGGAACTCCTATCTTAACGAATCTCTCGCAGTTTCTTTTGTATCGGATTGGATCTGTAAATGACATTACTGGTTCAAGTTGCAGGGTTTCAAAAAATGGAGATAAACATGAGGCCAGTGGGAGTGTCAGAGGTACGACCTTACGAGTTTCATCAGATCGCATATGAGTAAAAGGTCTTATTTTAATTAAATTGACAATTTTACATTGAAGGATATTTTCAAATTAGCGACAAAAAATACGTCCGCTGCAATGGCTGCAATGTCATAGTTTGGCCAGTGCCGCACGTTCCTGTAATATTTCCAAGTGAACAATTAACTAGACTTTGCATGTGTTTGTGACGGGTGTCAAACATTGGACATTATACGCCCACGATTTAGCGAACACATTCTCATGATATTGGCGAAATCTTACAGTCGACTCTGCTCTTAGAATACTATTTCTTGCGGAAGTGGAAATGGTGTGTTGCTTTCATTTACAAGAGAGGGGCGGTGGGGTAAGCGAGGGGTAAAGCGTTTATCTCGTCACGCCGAAGGCCCGGGTAAAACACAACTCTCACTCACTCACTCACTCACTCACACACTCATTTACAAGAGAACAAAACCCTACAAATTGGAGTACTGCTTCAAACCAAAGTTCTTCAGGACAATAAACATGATTGTCGAAACCCATGGGCCAAAGTTCACCACTGTTCAGCACCAGATGCTATCATATTACTACAGGTACCCATGAAGATCTGGCTTAGAACTGGTCTTCAGCCGCTTATGCTTGTTCAATAGGCGACTAACGGGGCTCCTTTTCAATTTATAATAGGTTTGATTGTTACTATCAAAATTATATCCATTCAGAGACTAAGCATTAGTCTAGGTGGTCAGGCTCGCTAACTTGGTTGACACATGTCATCGTATCCCAGATGCGTAGATCAATGATCACGTTGATCGACAATCACTGGATTGTCTGGTTCAGATGCAATACTTTTACTGAGTACCAATACATTAGGACGGTAGTAAGGCGCCGGCAGTCCCTTAATAATGTTCAAATATACATGATAAATCCATGCAAATTCACCATCAATATAGTTGTGATAAATTTTGAAGATCTCTTTTGCTGTGGAAATCCCCATTAATCTCACCTCTTCCCAGCCCCATCCTCGTCCCATATAACAAATGGCCAGTCCTTAAATGTGACTAAACCTCGCTTCGAGGAATTCATGGGGACATCATACTTGTACATACAGAATCATATTGTCAACATTGGCTGTGTTCGTCGGAATCCCAAAAGCGTTGTTTCTTCTGCAGCTACACTTGTCTATGCATCAAATCATATGAAAAAGCCAAAGAGAAGCATAACCAAGCCAATAGAATTCGCCGCAAACATAAAAATATGACGGACCGAACGGCTGTCCAGTAGCAGAGCAGTATTGTGTGCCTCAGCTGTGCCAGAATCCCGTGACTGTTGCTCGAATCCCAAATTCCTTGATTATGTTCCTGGGGTTGTCACCATCATACCCGTGCTCTGTGGTTTCATTATAATCATTTGAACCGTCGTTTAAGTGTAACAATGGTAGTTGCGGCGCTTGACAATATTCACTCACTACCTTTTATAAACAATTTGTAAATGAATCCCTTTCTGTCTGACTATAACATGTAATCAACGTGTTATGGTCTTATTAAGCCACGAGTCACGTAAAGTCTCGTTCCGTCACGTTCAGTCACGTAGTCGTGCTGTGCCACCACAGCTGAACCACGTCAAGTCAATAATTACTAAAGATCGAATCCCCGTCCTGTGGGAGACCACGTGTTGAATCTTACATATGGTTATCTCCATGACTGACGATGGGGGAGAATTAATTAGATGAAATAAACAGATGGGGAAAACAGCGTGCTGGCATTGTGGTTGATGTCTGTTCAACACATGTATTAGTTTTACATGGTGTGTTTGAAGTCTGGTGCCCGCTTATATTTAACCGTGCAGGCAAATGGGCTTGTTTGTACTGGGCACACTGTCGTGACGCTTTACGTCATGTAGTTAGAAGTGCAGTGTCCATTTATAGTTACCTTATAGACAAAGGCACTAGTAAGTACTTGATACTCTGTCGCTATACTCTACGTTATAGCGTTAAAAGTGGAGTGTACTTTTCTAGCAACCATACAGTACTTGATACTCTGTCGTTATACTCTACGTCATGTCGTTAAAAGTGGAGTGTACTTTTCTAGCAACCATACAGTACTTGAAACTGTCATTACACTCTACGTCATATCGTTAAAAGTGCACTGTACCTTTCTACCAACCGTACAGTACTTTATACTCCGTCGTTACACTCTACGTCATATCGTTAAAAGTGCACTGTACTTTTCTAGCAACCGTACAGTACTTGGAACTCTGTCGTTACACTATCGTCGAGACAAATGGAAGTCAGTTTTGAATGCGCGATCCGCAATTTGGGATATGAGTGCTCGCTTGATTATATCCAGTTAGACAAAACTACTAAAATCTAATTTTATTCATGCCACTTTTGGTTTATGTTTAGAAAAGTGTTTCCAGGATATATTTCAGGTAAATGCTAAATTGAGTTATCTTTTTCTGTTAATAGTAATCTGTTTGGTTGTCAACAAACCGTACTCAATGGAGTATTTGAACCTATTTTCTTAAATATGCACCGGAAGTCAAGTTTGAGGAAAACATGAATCGTGGTCGTATAGCCTGTTTTGCTCAATAAAGTATTGTTTGAGATTGTGGTTAGAAAGCTTTTTGTTTGTGGAAAGGGAAGAGTTCGCACAAACACAAATTTGCAATCGAGATGCACGTGCATCATGCATGTACTCGGGCATAAATTGCCGGCTTGAATGGCAATCGTTCACTTGTATTCTGAACACAGCAGCTATGTCTAGGTTAACGAGAGATCAACGACAACAAGCCATTGGACGTCTAGTTCTGGTGAACGTGCTCGAGTCACTGCTAATGACTTCAATTGCAGCGTACGAACGATAGAACGTCTTAGACAGCGATACAACGCCACAAACAGCACTGATGACCGTCCACGTAGCAAACCGAAACATGAGTCTCATTAACCTATTCAGACAATGACCTACTTTTCAGCCGATCCGAATTTTCCCGGGTGAAAGTGAAAAGAGACACGACAAACTGTTACACTGACTTTCAATTCCTTGTTTCATAAGAAAATGGTATTTACAAGTTAATTTTAATTGTAAACATTAATAATATCGTATTTCTATATTTTATGGCGAGGTGTAGGCAGCATGACCTTAACTAAGACGTCACAGACTGACCCTGTTTCATGAGGGCGTAAAATGATTCACAATTCATCTGGCTCACTGGTTACACCTGATATGTGTTCCTTGCGCTTAGTCAGTGTAGTTGTGGAACGATCAATGTGATTGATATAATATCAAGTCCGTAAAAGACCGCCAAACCTTTCTAGCGGCAGAGCCTCGTTTCGATATTTCTACGATTTCCAGATTTCCGTTTGTCAGAGCACGCTGTACGACAGAGCACGCTGCACGACGTGTTTGCAAGGATTAGAAGGAGGGTATTTTTGCAATATACAAGTGCTTAGATGTATAAGATAATACTGATTAATATTTATGTATTCAGTTGAATGAATTGGTCTCAAAATTCTGGACTGGTTATTGTTCTAAGTTGCGCAATAGGACGGAACCCAGTCAGCAGGAAACGAGACTGTTGTGTAATTGACTTGGGTCGACCCCGTGTAACAACACGTCGCCAGGACCGTCATATCGTCCATCAACGCCTGCAAGACCGAGCAAGAAAGAGCTCGGGGGACCAAAGGAACCCAGCAGCGACCAGTCAGTGACCAAACCATTCAGTGACGTCTCCGAGCCAGAACATGTTTTAATTAAACCACTTTATAACACAATCTCCAGAGACGTTTCTTTTGCCATCGAGTAACGTGTAAACGTGTATAAAAGTATGTAGGAAAGGCTCTTGTGAGTGAGTATTTTTGCAGCTATTCGGGCAAGAAAGGCTGTTGTTGAAAACATTACTGAAGGATGCATTTTTCTTTATTGAACACTTGTTTCCGAAGAAGCCCCTTTCTAAAGTTAAAAGTGGGCGTAAAAGCCTAGGACTCATTAAGTTTCATTCTGAATGAAAACGTAAGTAAGTCTTTGTGTTTACGCTACCACACCAATACATGTCTACAGTATGGTCATTTAACACATGTATGACCAGATAGATATAATCAGTTTTTCAACGTTACAAATCGAAAATTATGCAGTTTTGCATGCTATATGTGTATCTTTGAAATAGAGGCAATAGTTTTCTTCCAGTATTTTAGTGAACAAAATGGATTTTTAACGTGTCCGAGATAAACTGATGACAACCCTATTTGGTTGAGGCCGAAATGACTGTACTTCGCGGAATGATGCTCACACAATCGACCACTGGTTTGTCTGACATAGATCCGATCACAATCACTATGACGTCATATTTGTAAACGATGTAAAGCCCCAAAATGATCTCCCTAATAATGTAACTCAGTTGATAGAAAATCGGAAGTTAACAAAGAGTGCTGGTGACTCACCTTCCAAACAACAGCACTAGGAAACAGGTTCCCGCTACCCCTCATCAACGAACAGCACCATCACCATATCGCACTCCTCCTCTTAATTAAGGGCGGCGAAGAGGCACGTGCAGGGTACAGCTGACGGTAGTTGAAATAGCGAGTGCATTGAGCTGTTAGGTCGAGAAATATCCTTTTCAAGGAGGAAATATGGAAAGCTCAGCCAGAATTAAAACATAAATGCTGGCGTCATCTGAGCCCATATGGCTTTTAATGATCCAGTCTAATAGAGATACCCGTCTCGCTATGACATTGCCATTTAACATATAAACGAATGCGATAGATTATGTCTTTGAAACACGACGACGTGGCTCCCTGTTCGAGACACGGCTTAAGAGGTTTCAGATTGAATTTGAAAAACTCAATTGTCGCAGAAAGGACTTGTAAACATCTTAGATGCTATTTTTGTGTCTGTAGTCCACTACAGTTAACGTCCTTTCATTGCATAGTTCATCTGCCTAATCTATGTAACCCGACCTCCGTCTATTTCCACTATGATAAAACAGGAATCATATTTAGCCCCCAACACTTGATTAATTACAAGTTAATGTATTATAATATTAGAAATAAGTCTGAATGTTTTATCAACTATTTATGTAAGATTCCAAGGGACAGAAATGATACGCACCAGGATCTGCTGTTCGTTGGTTCGAATCCCACTTTGGCGCTGATTATGTTTCTACATTGTATGTCTGTGGTTGACACCAAAGACCCGCTCTAGATCTCCAGCATAAAGCTGACCGAACGTAATCATGACCCACCGCAATACTGTTTTACCCACATGGGCTAAGAAAGGACGATTTCACGGTTGGATTTGCGGGGTTGGACTGTATCCAATAGATGCAAGCAAGTCAAGTATCAATATCTGGTCAGGGCTAGTGTTACTTACTGCACAACTTACTGTGAAATGTGGATAGCCCACGACTGCGTTTTCAGTGGATTAAGTATCTGGTGAAACAGGGGCGGTGGGGTAGCCTAGTGGTTAATGCGTTCGCTCGTCACGCCGAAGGCCCGAGTTCGATTCCCCACATGGGTACAATTTGTGAAGCCCATTTCTGGTGTCCCCCGCCGTGATATTGCTGGAATATTGCTAAAAACGGTGTAAAACCATACTCAGTCAGTCAGTCTGGTGAAACAGTTTGGAATGCAGCATAGTGAAACCTTACCAATCCGAACGGTGGCGTTCACACTGAACACGTCCGGATTAACAGGTTACCGGATTATCGGATCGTGCTTTCGGAGTAATGACTCTTTGTATAGATGAAAGTAGTAATAACAGATAGATGAGGTTCTTGGATTATATGCGTCCGGACTATTGAGGTTTCACTATTGTATAACCTATGACTTTCTAACAGGTTAATTCATCAAAAACGCTGGTAAATATTATTTCTGGTCTCAGTATACATATTTTGTTTACAGCTCCTATACTTAGACTGAACTGTCTGTTTTGTCAGTGTTGTCTGTGGGGGTATATATATATTGAATGAAGTATCGGTGTGCTGACTGTTAGACTTGATCGATGGTGTTGAGCAGCACACTATTTAAGAGAGTCATCAATATCTGTCTGCTGTCTATTTCAAGGCATGTATATTGCACGTGAAAGGTACAACAGGTGCTTAAAGAACGCTGCGTTGGCGTGAATAGGATACATGTTGTAGACTTATATATAGACAACAAAGAGTGTGTACATGCTACAGCTCCGCTCACAAAACAGCACAATGGAGTCGTTGAAAAAGATTCCTTCTTGGAAGGAATCCACCATTCTTAGTAACTGTCTCCTGATGTTTACAAATGATGTCCCGGAAAGACGATGCTTAAACAAATCGACTGAACAGTTCAATTCAACGCCCACAGGAAAGCCTGCAAATTGTCGGAAATGAGATTAACATCTTCTTTGTGCACAAACGAAAACAGAAAAACTTCTTTATTTACAATCTCAGTGGGATCATTACACAAATTTCCAATTTTAAAACTAAAATAATTTACATAAAATTAATAAAATTGACATAATTCATATATTAACATTAAGATGTTGTTTCTTTTTTACTTGTGTAAATCAGTTGCTCGTGTCAGACGTGGATGTCATCATGTAACGAAGATGAATAATCTCACTTGTCTTTAGTCACGAAATGCGTGTAAGATGACCCGTTGAAGTTATTTAATGTAACATAAAAAGCGCGGAGGGATTCAAAAACAAGTCATTAGTCTCGGCATCTGTCTTGGAGAGCGGCGTCTACAGGTAACTCTAGCTTAAGATATGTAAGAACCAAGCTCACCTGTGCTGCTTAATTAAGCGTTGTCTCAAAGAACGCGGGGAATCGTAATGTTAACCTAGTTCTGAAATGAACACTGTCGGGTCAGACTAAATGTGTCAGCACCTGCAAGCTGACATAATATGTTTGTACATGCATTAATCGGTGTATCATTTCCCAGCTCAGCGCGTATGTACAACAGATCGTTCTTGATTATGTGGCTTGCTGGACTGACTGACTGACTGACTTTGGTTTTACGCCGCTTTTAGCAATATTCCAGCAACATCA
>VKKT01002680.1:116607-130841 GCA_008038995.1 Haliotis laevigata | reverse complement strand
ACCCGGGTCTTCAGCGTGACGAGCCAACGCTTTAACCATTAGGCTACCCCACCGCCCCTGTGGCTTGCTGGTTACAATACAAAACACACCGGTTTGTTTTAAACACCGCACTCAGCTACATTCACCTGAACTGTCGGACAGCATATATTATTGTTTTGAAAACTGGATTTGACAACAAATAATTATAAACTGTCGCCGAAATACTGAAAATATATCAAATCAACATTGAATACCCATTTGTTGTTTGTTCATTTTAGTCGCCATCAAATGTGACATTCAGTGTATACCATTTTCGATAGGTAGTTTATATGACGACGTCTTGTAAGTCATCGAGTCTGGGTCAGACAAACCAGTGACTGATAGAATGAACACCTTTCCATGTCACCAACGTACTGTGACAAGCTATGAACACTTTAACCATCCGAATCATTCATTCGTCTTTTTACGAAACACATAAATGTATGTTGTTAGAGACCAGCTGGTCAGGAGCGGTGGGTTAGCCTAGTAGTTAAGGCGTTCAATCGTTACGACTAAACCCCGGATTCAGGTTGTTACCTTGTTTGGGAAGCCAAATTTAGTCTTATATTGTTATAATGTGTATAAAGTGTTTTCGTCGTACATCATACCGTGGAGCACGGGGCGAAGTTGTCTAAGGATTATGTTTACAGTGCAGAGTTGCGTCCCTTAGGAGTGCAAGATACTGTGATAATAATACTTGGTTGTTGGTGTAATATCCGCGCTTGATGATTTCCGCCAAAGAGTTAAACGTACACGAAATACAATCGAGTTTCCGATATATATATATATATATTTGTATTACTGTTCAAAGTGCTGTTAACACACTCATTCTACTGCAAAGACAATCTCCATTATGTCGCTCGTACTCTCTTTAAGATCAAGACTACGTCCTTGTCATGCTAAACATACACTTCTCTCATCATTCAAAACCTCATCATTCAAAAGCACATTTCAGATACGATATGACAACATTCCCTGACGCCTAAATTTGCCATCGATGGGATAACAAATTTGAGCAATTTCATTTCAAACTCTTCGACGGCACGCTTAATAGGCAAATTTTATCGCCGGTTCCGGGAAAACTGGAATTTTCAAGAGAATTACCGTGTACTGAAATCGTTGTAATTCATGATGCAAGACACAAGCGATTTAACTTTGTCTACTCGCGACGTCATAAATTGTCCCCTGAGAGCGTTAGATTATCCCTTGTCAACAAACGCTCTTTCATCTACAAGCCACGCTATTATTCCATAGCTGAACCCTTCCCCCGTCTCTGCTGAAGGAGTCGGTATTAATTCACAAAACCCTCCACTGACTTGTTCCACCCATAAACTCAATCTTTACTGAGGGGCCGTGTCTCCGCTCTGTGTGTCGTATTGATTTGTCTTGGAAAACTTGCTAAAACGTGCGCAACAACTTATAAGTTTATACAAACGCCGCTAGTACGTTGGCGCTCTTTTGAGTTTTAGTCGTGAATCATTCAGTCATTGATTATCTGGTAATGAGTATCTATGAATAGATCCTACAGCATGAGAGAAAATGGCCCATGGTGATGGTCTGTATGGTCGGGTGAAGGTGTTAGAGTGGGAGACTAACATACCAAGTATTACTTATATGTCTTCTACTGCTGTATATCAAGGCAACTTGTTTAGAGTTGAACCTCGCTTATTCGAACATCATAATTTTTCAATTTGCATTTCATTTGCTGAAAAATAACTAGGGCTGGTTATGGATATAGGTAATTAAGATTGATAATCGTTCTCTAAGATTAGATCGATTATCTCTAAATATCGGAGAAGTAGCTTTGAGCAAATTTGCCAAAGAAAGTCCTCAATAACTTAATATAATTCATACCACTGGTGAGTGGTGAAATGTTTGTGCATGGCCACAGCATAATTTAGAAGAAGCCCATAAATAAAAAAATTAATTTGCATATTGAGAGAGAAAATTGAAACTTTAAAATTGATAATTGGGATTGGTTGGGGGCGGGTGGTTGGGATATTAATATGAAGCGCATCTGGCATGTAGCAGTACGATAGAGTGAGTGAGGGAGCAATATTCCAACAATATCGAGACTGAGAACACCAGTAAAAGCTTCCACACTTGGTACCATGTAGGTTATAGAAGCCAAGCTATGGGTAAACGTTCCAATGCTTGTACCACAAAGCTACGCCCTTACCCAATAGGGAGACAGAGAGAACTCTGTGCGTGACCTGCCACCGCGCTGACCACTATCGAAACTGGTATATCTGTCTGAAGTGAACGTGTCGAACGCAGACATGTGTGACAAGTTAAGAGACCAACCTGCAAACTATCTGGTATGATTGGCTGTCCCTGAACCACATGATTTTCCCATCTGCCCAGACCTTCCTGTATTGCTAAAGCTCTAAATGAAGCAAGTCTAGATCTCAGGTTCTGAACCCCCCATCTCACTGGGGCACCTTTCAATTTACCTCGACGGTAAGGTGGTTCCTCAACTGTCAGCCCCAGAACGATCCAGAGACTATCAGGGTACAGCCCTACCTGTTCCTAAGGAGCGTGTTGAGCCTCGCTCATCCATCGTCTACATTAGCATCTATATTACTGTGATCAGTGACACTGTCTCTGGTTTAACGTGGTAATGACAACCCTTTTTGTCTTTCCATTACACTCAACCACTGCATATTGCATGTCGTTCCACGGGCAAGTTTGGAACAGGCAGGTTGCTGAATGTAACATTACATGTACTCCGGCTCTGGTCCCACATTTTAGTTTTTTAAAACTTCAAGTTGTTCAGTAGTAAACCATTTCGAAAGATTAAATGTTATTTTGAGATGAATAAAGCTTGTTTACGTTTCCGTTGAGTGAGTTAGCGAATGAGTGAACGAGTGGATGTTGTTTACACAGGAGAGTATATTACAGCGAGAGACATTGCGCTAAAAACATAACCTGTTGACTCTGATTACATACACACACACACACACACACACACACACACACACACACACACACACACTTTTATAGTAGGTATAATATGTAAAGGAACATCCGAACATCCGCATAACGTTGTACAGCTAATGCCGTCTCGACTGAAAAAATATATATATGGATTTTATGACGCACATGATGAGCGGATTGTACAATTTTTTATGCAAATCTAGGTGTAATTGTTGCATTTTGTTTGTTTGTTTGTTTGTTGCTTACGGCGTCCTGCAAATACCCGAGCCGTGACCGTGCAGTCTAGTGATCAACACCGTGAGCATCGATCTTCGCAACTGATATATGATGACGTGTGTCAACGAGCCTGACCACCCGATCCTGTTAGTCGCCTCTTACGACAAGCATGGGTTGCTGAAGATCAATTCTAACCCGGATCTTCACGGGTCTGGTACTGCAGAGGCCGGTGTTACTAATACAAGCATCTCTCTCATCTCAACAATCATAAACCCGTGAAGATGACACATGTCATCGTATCCCAACTGTGTAGATCGATGTTCATGCTGTTGATCAATGGATTGTCTGGTCCAGATCCGATTATTTCCAGACAGCCGCCATATAGCTGGAATATTTCTGAGTGTGGCGTAACACTAAACTCACTCACTCACTCTGCAGTACCTTACATCCATGCTGGTGTCATGGGAAAGCGTTTGAATACAGAGATCTGGAAAAAGAAAGGTTCCTGCATTTATTGTCTGAAGTAATATTGATTGTGTTATTGAGAAAATTCTTCTCGGTATTAATTCTGTCTATTTAGACACACACTGTCGACACATTTCTGAGGCACGTCCCACTTATATTGACGGTATTGCCCGACTTTTGAAAATCCCCATAGGTGGCGCTGAAGTCCTTACGAAATGTCGGAATCTAGGTTCTCACAAACGAACAATGGGAATACAAAATTGAATTCGACAGATTTCTTTTTGAGAAAAACATGTTGGAGACGAAATGGCGAGTTCCTATTTTATGAGCGTTGTCTAAAGGAAAATAGACGTTATCAGTTTGACTAGGAATTACAACAAGAGAGGGGTGGGGGGCTGATTCATATCCTGATGTTAGATAGTCTGTCTCACAGTCCCAGGACCATGTTATTTTCCCTTCCGCTCAGCCCTTCCGGTAATGCTTTCTTCTGGTTCTAGTTTTGAATTTCCGATCTCCCTTGAGAATAATATGTTTCTCTCCTGTTTATATTACGTTTTCAGAGAATATACATTTTCGAGTTCTTTACACAATGAGAGTACGTCTGGGCGTTTGACGTTGATGTCAGCTATAACTGTTTAATTACAACGTCACAGATGATGAGCTTGGTCCTTGGTTTTAATAGTGGTTGATAGTGTGATTATACGTCGATGCTGATAGGATTTTCTTTCACAAGAACCCTACGCCTGGTCGCAGAGAGAGGTTTTGATGGGTTTCGCGTTCTTTCTCTTGAATTGACTCCTGAGAGTTGTTGGGTTTGGTCTATGCCACACTGAAGCACATGAAGCACCATGGTGAAGTGAGTTTGTTCAAATTATGACCCTCTTCTACAAGCAGTAGATGGGTACCCGATAAATGAGATGGTAGTCCTTCTGATCCTGTATCCTACAGGCAGATTGGAATATATACTCACCCTGAGAATAAAAATCCAGTGCCCACTGATGCACTGACCATTTCCACTGATGCATTCACCACTTCCAACATGCTTTAGGTTATAGGCTATTTGCATTATAAATATACATTCTTTTAACGAAAGTAAATTCTTTGGCAGAGGGTTTCAGCAAAGAGCATTTAATGTCTTGAAACTCAGACCAACGACTTTCTGTCTCTCACGAACGGTCACAGTCTCATGGTAACGAATGATGTAATGATTAATCTTACAATGAATTACCTCTAAATCACGTTCGGCTCATGACATGATTCAAACTCGTCAATATCTCATGTTTTTCGAGTTCATGGAACCAATAAAATAATCCACTGCCGCGACCGCAAATAGTTTAGCTGACGAAACTTTATGTTTACAGTTAAATTAGAACCGTACTGATATCGATGTCATTCGTTGCTAAGCAATTTTATTTTCCAGGTGAACATCTATTCCCATTTAATCGCTTCATTAGATTTTACCTGCTGAACGAAGTATGGAATAAAACCGTGTGTAATGATACAAAGTGGCAAGTAATCAATGCCTGACTGTCGGATATCTTCGTAAACAAGCCGTGGTTTACTCATAACATCAGACGGCGCTGTCAGGAGCTTATGACGTCTGATAGCGCTGTGCAGCGGCCATCATGAAACACGTTTATTATGTCATGCAGTTAGAGTTATGTTTTCTCTGACAGACAGAGGTTTTGACGGAACAGTGTTATCTCGCATTGCGGCTGCACTAACTTAAGGTGTTCCGGGAACATAAATATGGCTTCTTTTGATGTTTAATTTATCAGTTGATGGATCGTTGTTCTTTACGGATGGCACTGTCTTGCAGGTGTTATTATTTTAGTTCATAACGGGCGGTGCAGTTGGTATCTGGGTCATAGTAATTGTTGTATTTAATTTTTCTAATACAAGAGGTTGGATTCTGGTGATTTGTTTTCAAATATGATCTTACATTATGTTTTACTTAATTTGTATTTAATGTCATAGCATGCTAAGTTCCAAGGCTATACGGGTCTGTGGGGTAGCCTTGTGGTTAAAGCGTCCGCTCGTCACGCCGAAGACCCAGGTCCGATTCCCCACATGGGTACAATATGTGAAGCCCATTGCCAGTGTCCCTCGCCTTGATATTACCGGAATATTGCTAAATGCGGCGTAAAACTAAACTCACTTACTCCAAGACTATACTGAATGCCGAGCCCATGGATGTATTGAAATTCTATCTTTTAAAGAGGCAAATCTAGATAACGGACGCCAGTCTGTTAGAGGGGCAATGTGTTCTTTTCTATAGTCTTTTTAGAATGTACCATTTAAACTATAAATTATTACCTCAGAAACTTGTGCAAGTCTGGCCATGTATTTCAGCGTTTCCGCCAGGCCCTAGCCTTGCTCCAAGGCTGTACTGAATGCTGAGCCCATGAATCTGAATCCTATAAAGAGGCAAGTCCAGACAAGTGAAACGTACAGCCTCTAAGGAGACCAGTCTGTTAAGAGGATATTTATATCTTTTATAAATTATCATTTCAACTATTAATAATTACCTTAGAGACTTGTGCAAGTCTACCAGACCCTAAAGAATAATTATATTGAACAAGGAGTCCAACTTTTGTGAAGAATGAGCGGGCAAGTGTATATTGCCTCAGCTGTAAGCTGAAACCAGGAAATGTTCTTCGCTTTTCTCGTATGTTATTCTTTTGACTCCTTTGTAGATACGACCCGTGAAGGTCCTGGTTAGATCTGGGTTAGATTGATCTTCAGTAACCCATGCTTGTCGTAAGAGGCGACTAACGGGATGGTCAGGCCCGCTGACTTGGTTGACACATGTCATCGGTTCCCATTTGCGTAGATAGATGCTCATGCTGTTGATCACTGGATTGTCTTGTCCAGACTCGATTATTTACAGATCGCCGCCATATAGCTGGAATACTATTCGGAGTGAAACTAAACTCACTCAATCACTTTGTAGATACTGTAAACAGTTACTACGTTTATAACGAACGTGCTTATAACGGATGTAACGAACTGATTTTTTGCCAGCGGCAACCTACTTCATAGTTTAGTCGAAATGCTTATAACGAACTCTCGTTTTAACGAACTAAATTGAGTGGTCCATTTGAGTTCGTTATAACCGTAGTTTTTTATATATTTTTTCGGAATATTATCATCCTAAATTTTTTCATAGGAAGTAAACAATACAATCAGTCTTCGCTGGAATTACATGTAGAAGACGGATAAAAGTCTAAGACAGAGTGATTGAGGGAAATTCAGTAAGGCCAAATTCTCTATGGTCTGGGAGCGAGACTAGCATTACCACTTGGCGTGCTATTCGGTGCATCACCACCTGCGCTTATCAACAGGGGAACCAGTTCACCTTGGCAGCGCCCTAGTTCAAGGCAGCTAACGGTGATGTTTTGACAACCGATTGACAGCTGCCTTATGGGTAATCAAAAATAACAGGGATTTCAGTCATTATGATTGATGGCAATTAGTGAGCCAAAAGGCACATACACACTGCTCGGAACATATGGGTCTGGTTGTGTAGATCATCGTCGGGGTTTGACCATCGGGAGTCGGCTTAATGGCTGCGTTCTCTCGACTGACTGAATTATCTTATCACTCCATACACACAGACCTTTCAAGGGGAATTGTCTCTCCTCTCAACAATCAACAATAGGTATGTGTCATATTTCAGTGAAAAACACAAGTGATGCTAAATCAACCATCAAAACCACTTCCTCACCGGGGCGGTGGGGTAGCCCTGTGGTTAAAGCGTTCACTCGTCACGCCGCAGACCCGAGTTTAATTCTACACATGGGTACAATGTGTGAAGGCCATTTCTGGTGTCACTCGCCGTGATATTGCTGGGATATTGCTAAAAGAGGCGTAAAACTAAATTCACTCACTCACTCACTCACTCAAACCACCCAAAACCACTTCCTCATCGGAGTGGTGGTGTAGCCCAGTGGTTAGCGCGTTCGCTCGTCACGCCAAAGACCCGGGTTTAATTCCCCACATGGGTACAATGTGTGAAGTCCATTTCTGGTGTTCCCCGCCGTGATATTGCTGGAATATTGCTAAAAGAGGTGTAAAACTAAACCTCACTCACTCCTATATGATGGGGATTCAGAGGTTGAACAGCTCCATGCAAACAAGGACAAACCGAACACAAACCAAACGCTCCCAACATTATGCATAGGTCAAGGTCAGACATACGGTTGACCCACTGAGATACTGCCAAACACATACCGGGCAGGCCGACGAGTCTGTATCAATGACTAAACATCTGGCCAGGATCAAACAAGTATTAGGAGAAGAGGGCAAGACGAACTGTTTTCAGATGGTACAAGGGTTATCGGAATACCTCTCTGGAATACCTGGGGCTGCTGGCATCAAACTGTCTCAATTGATTATGCACACGTGAATGGCGTCTACATTGGTTTGGGAGATCGGGTGGTTGGTTGATTGCTTGTCAGGCACCTACGGTGGACATGTGCTCGTAATATCAATCACTGGATTGTTTTCCAGATGATGGACATGCAACCGTCATGTAGCGACGGGGTTACAGATCAAATAGTGAGTGAGTTTTGTTTTACGCCGCTTTTAGCAATATTCCAGCAATATCACGACGAGGGACACCGGCAATGGGCTTCACATATTGTACCCATGTGGGGAATCGAACTTTGGGTCCACGGCGTGACGAGCGAACGCTTTAACCACTAGGATACCTCACCTCCCCTGAAGATCAAAGAAACATACAGATCAGATTAACTGACATCTAGGCGTCAAATGGAGGATAGGGATAATGTTTGGCTTCGTATCATATTATTTCATTCTTATCCGAAGATTTTACTAAGAGTTCAGTTTACAGGTGTATCACTAAAGTCCGTCAGAAAATTTCGAGTTCAATCACCAGATTCATGCACGTTTATCATAAACGTGAACTACCCATTTTCCTTCATTATATCAAAACCTACCAGTAGTATCTCATCCACTCTATATCATTAACATAAATAAGATATTTAGCTGTCCTGCGTAGTCAGATTGAAATACACACTATAAACATCCACATGCCCGCTCCTGAATATTTAACTTTGACGAGAACTAAAGTCATTTGTTTTTTGTGGAGCATTTACGTCAGGGTCGCTGGGTGTAAAGTGCAAACAGTATCAGACTCCCCGGCATGTGTGAGATGCTTATCCACTGACTCAGTCACTGAGCAAAAACAAAACATAGCCAGCTTGGTTTTCATTGAGATTAAGTTTATAAGGAGTTGATTACAGTGCTGATCATTATCATGTCATTATTGTTGTTGAATTATGGGTTCATTGGTACGGAACACAGATAACCTTAGACCCTTATGAAAAAGACTTCATTTTGACCACTCTGTTAGTTCAATAAAATGGTCACCAAACTGAAACAGTCATGATCAGTGGATCATTTTGTGTTCTCCCTTGGGGTAACACAGTCCATGCCGCCAAAGCGGTACAATAGTCACATTATTACCTACCTGGTACCCATTCACTGCTAGGTGAACAGAGGCATATGTACACATGTATACACTTCCTTACCCGGTCACCTCTAACAGTGTCAGCGTATGACTATCAGTCCTCTCCGGCTCAGCAAATGGCATGCTTCCTGTATTTTGTTTGTTTGTTGTTTAATGCCACGCCCAGCAATATTCCAGCTATATGGCGGCGGTCTGTAAATATTCGAGGAGACAATCTAGTGATCAACAGCATGACCATCGGTCTACGCAATTGGGATACGATGACATATGTCAGCGAGTCTGACCACCCGATCCTGTTAGTTGCCTCTTACGACAAGCATGGGTTGCTGAAGACCAGTTGTAACCCGGATCTACACGGTCTGCTTCCTGTAGCGATATTCCTTGTTCCTTGTATATACATATCATATCTTCAATATGATTAGCGCTGTAAGGACGTTTGATTATTCAAGAAGTCTGGAAACCTCCCCCGTGGTAAAAACTAGACTGCTGAGCGTTACAGTCAAACTAAGTTGCAACTAAATAAGAACACCTGGTGTTAGTCAAACTAAGTTGCAACTAATAAGAACACCTGGTGTTACAGTCAACTAAGTTGCCTCTAAATAAGAACACCTGGTGTTACAGTCAAACTAAGTTGCAACTAATAAGAACACCTGGTGTTACAGTCAACTAAGTTGCCTCTAAACAAGAACACCTGGTGTTACAGTCAAACTAAGTTGCAACTAACAAGAACACCTGGTGTTACAGTCAAACTAAGTTGCAACTAAATAAGAACACCTGGTGTTAGTCAAACTAAGTTGCAACTAATAAGAACACCTGGTGTTACAGTCAAACTAAGTTGCAACTAAATAAGAACACCTGGTGTTAGTCAACTAAGTTGCACTAATAAGAACACCTGGTGTTACAGTTAAACTAAGTTGCCACTAAATAAGAACACCTGGTGTCGTCACTACTTTCGGTGATCCATTCACATGTTTTTGCCAACGCTTCACTAAGTGTATCTACTGCTCACTGTGGAATTGGTTTCGACGGATAACTGCAACCAGTTATGCTCTGGTTTTAACGTTTTATATTCTATTACACACGCCATGTAACGTGACTCACGCCATACGCTGGGATAATCGCAAATAGAAGTTGGAAGTTGTTTGACCACGAACTGTTTTCAACTCCAACTGCGCAAACTAATGGCCATGTCGATCCCAGTGTCATTAGGAACAAGTAATGTTTTCTCGGTTTAAATTCCACCATGCAAAATATTGACCGAATCAACGTGGTTTTATTTAGGTTAATGCAAAAAACGTTTCATCGTATTGAGACTAACCTTCACAGCGTGCTCCCAGATGATGGTACTTGGATGAAAACTACCTGCGAGTCGGGAGTTAGGACACCTTTATAACATGTGGTGATGATTGGGTTCTTCGTACTGAGCATCCAGCTAGGTGTTTATTTCTTATTTAATGCAAGTAGTCGTGAGGAAAGTACTATGGCCTGTTCTCATCACGCTGCTGCTAATGACGTGTCACGCTTTGGGGGAACTTCCTTGCATCAAGTTTATATTACCGTTGCCTGAACTGCGATGTTCATTAAATGCCAAGTAATAGGGATTATTTCTGCCACAAAGTACAGCGTATATCACCGTTTGTACTTCAATAAAGGTAACGTGAAACAACGTCATAACGTTCTGAGTATTCAACGTTATTTGATAGTCGTGATCAGTAGGTACGTTCGTTTATAAAAAAGAATGAGTGACCTGAATCAACCTCATTTGCAGCTTGAGAACCAATATTTATCAATGATAATGTGCGATAGTACCCGAAATAGAATGCATAGCATGCAACCCCAGATGTTGCACAAAGCACCTTCTAGGAGAATCCCACCATCCACGAATATTGCTAAAACACACAGTGAGCAGAGGTTAACCAGGTTTGCAGTGCTGGAAGCTGCCATTGTACTTTTCCTTTCTAAATGACAAGAAATTCACAATAACATCGAACACAAATGCAAATCTTCATCGGAATTCATGTTATTGAATCTTTGTTATTTTCAACTGTCAGATATGAGTAATAATACTATGCGTAACAATTCGTGCGGTGCGATTTTTGTTAGTTTAAATTTCTATATGTGTTTTTCATTGAAATGCTTGTGTTACTGCCTGTAGTATTTATGTCGTAGTACATACATGTAACAAATGATTTACTTTAACGATGACGTCGCTATTAAATGGAGTATTTGGCCCCGATCCGCAAAGCGTTCGTAACGTTACGACCTATCGTAGCTCTATACTACATCACTGACTTACGAATGTCGTAAAGCTACGAAGGCTTTGTGGATAGGGTCCCAGCGTCCAATGAGTTCACCAAAGATAGGCAACTGTTGTCGAAAAGGTATAACGTAAGTCACTACCAACATTGGTCAGCCATGGCTAAGAGTAGTAGCTCGGTCAGTACGGCTTCGCGTGGGTCGTGTAGGCTTTTACAATCGTACGCAATCAGTGATTTCCTGTTACTGTAAAACTGTGACGTTCTTCAGCGATACTTGTAATTATTTCGGAAACTGTAAAATCTGTAAAAAAAGACAAGAACGTTGTTTGCGTGCAGCGGTCTCGGGTTGAATTAACAAAAGACCTCAAAAATAGGAATCGGCTTGAAGAAAGATTGCGAAGAGGTACTTTCGTTGTAAATGCATTAAGCCTGGGTTCTTGTTTCCCAAACTGTAAACAAAGTTTCAAATATGTGGGTATATTAATGGCACTGGATCCAACAGGTTCTGTTCCATCCACGGCAAGAATGACACGTTGCTAAATAAACACAAGGTCGTCATGGTAACGGTTGCAGACACGCCCTTCATATTTGGTCGAACTGGGCAAGACCCAATGCCAGCTTGTCCTTCGTGAGTATACGGTCTATGGCCACTTGACGCTTTAATCGGAATACACCAAGACTCGTCCCCTATGTTTAGGGGTTTGCTTACCTGTATACAGTAAATGGGATTGTTATAGATGCTGACAAATATATAGACCCCGTGTTTAGAGGCAAAGCCTCTCTTTTGTAAGTTGTCTCAGCGGCTCCAGAGTTTTTGTTTGCTTGTATGTATGTTGATAAACGTCGCACTCAGCAATATTCCAACTAAACGGATGCAGTCTGTAGATAATCGAGTCTGGACCAGACAATCAAGTGATCAACAGCATGAACATCGACCATGTGTCACTCAAGTCATAGAGCCTGACCACCCGATCCCGTTAGTCGCCTCTGTACACAACTGGAACACGATGACATGTGTCAACCAAGTCAGACAGCCGGCGAGTCGATCCCGTTAGTCGCCTCATACGTCAAGCATGTGTTGCAGAAGATCAGTTCAAATCCGGATCTTCACGGGTGCGCCAGAGTTGTAATAACCATGCGCTGACAATGACTTAATCAACCCATTACGCTTGTTTTGTTCGGGGAAAGAGGTCGCAGGAACTCCGTCGATAAACGCTTATCGTAATTATGTACAAAAAGTGACAAGCATACTCATACAGTGTATGAAATAAGGCCCGTCCTACCGCCCGAGGCGGGCTAGATTTCTCACGGACGGTCAAAATTTATAGCTATTCAGCCCGATGGTCTGGTAAATTTTTTAGATAATATGTTCCATACATCTGAGTAAATTCACGATATCTTAAAATCTATAGTTCAAATTGAGCGTTACATTTAGACTTGACAATTACTGTCGGATTTCTCTGAAATTGACAGTTGTAAATAGACTGTTAGACACTCTATACATGTCTCAGGTTCATTAAATTATTCAATTGAACTAAAAGTTAAGACATTTTCTTTGGATTGTCTGGTCTGGTTAAATCCAATTTGGACTGGTAACATTTTGAAGTGACCAGCCTTGATGTCTGGCTGGGGTTTCGGCTTATTTCATACACTGACTCAATTATGATGAGCGACTGGTGCAGGTACTGGTGCCCTTTCTGGGATTAAATCTGTCACTGATGAATTGAAACATAATAGTATCATTATGATATTAAGGAATGCGGAAAAGAGACACCTTTTGCCTCGTCTTTCAGAACAATGATAAGGTTATATGAAGATAATAAATAATTTTACCTTTTCTCCATGAGTGGGTACTAACATGGTATATTACATTGTGTAGCGATGCTAGGGATCTCCTATCATCTTGAGACACTCAACAGGTCCAGTGATTTCATTACAATGAGGGGCGGTGGGGTAGCCTAGTGGTTAAGGCGTTCGCCCCTCACGCCGAAGATCCGGGTTCGATTCCCCACATGGGTACAATGCGTGATTCCCATTTCTGGTGTTCCCCGCCGTGCTGGAATATTGCCAAAAGTGGCGTAAAACTAAAACTCACTCACTAATTCACTCACTACAAGGATCTATGAATGTTGATCCATCATCAGTTGTTGAGCGTTCCTTCAAAATCGTGCCCACTTTGGGATTCATGATGTCAACGTACAATTCCTACGATTGAGGCAACATGCGGTTGTGCATAGCATCCCGTAGACGCGGGTCGTTCTTCATTCTGAGAATCCCGATAATTCTCAGACCGCCGTTTTACCGCTGGAATATTTTTATTCTGTGGTGTTACAAACACACACAAAAAACACAAGCTTAATCGATGTGAGGTGTTCCATATTCGATATCGACGATCTATATTTGTATCGCTATCCCTCGTCTGAACTCGGTTGGTGGGGGTAGCCGAGTGGTTATGGTTTTCGCTCGTCACGTCAAAGACCCGGGTTCGATTCCCCACACGTGTACCATGTGTGAAGCATATTTATGGTGTCCCCCGCAGTGATCTTGCAGGATTATATTTGCTAAAAGCGGCGTAAAACCATACTCACATACTTCAATTGAAGGAATATAACGGTAACATGTACCGACTAGAAAGGAACACCTGATGGTGGTTTGCAACCGGCCAATAAATGGCCTATATGGCGCTAAATTGGACATGTGTACCAATCCAAACTTGTAATAATGATTTATAGAGTCATGTGTTTTTGTAAGTTTGTTGGCTTACACTGCAAAAAAGTAGTCCACGTCTCAGATACCAACAGAGCCTATTAGAGTGAGTGAGTGAGTTTAGTTTTACGCCGCACTCA
>VKKT01002680.1:106046-116527 GCA_008038995.1 Haliotis laevigata | reverse complement strand
TCGCCTCTTACGACAAGCATGGGTTACTGAAGATCAATATTCTAACCCGGACCTTGACGGGTAGAGCCTATTAGACACTGTAACAGATTTGTTATGTATAATTATAGTAACAGCAATTCTTATACTAGTATATGAATTGGAATTATACAGTTTACATGTATATGGTATACCATTACGTATATTTGTGTTTCTCACAGGAAGATCATACAGACCATGTTTATAAACACATATGTACTGACAGGCAATATAAAGGGGAAGTTTATACACGGTCGCGCGCACGCAGACACGCTTTCAAACGCACATGCATTGCTGCACTCATGCACACTTGCACTATCCTCAGTGCCAAGACGCTTATACGGAGTTGATGAAGGTGTTGATGTGAAGACTTCAGTGCAGATTACGTCATATTCCAGAAATACGTTCTTATCAACTCGGGATTAAAATACATGTTTCTGCATGTAATATGATACTCCTGATCTCGCGAGAGTGGTTGAGATATGACGATGTTTATGGACCAGTTTATGAAAGCCTTGATGATGGGAGAAAAAGTGTTGTTGGTAAACAAACATAAAAACACGACCCGGTAGCGGAAATAATCACAACCAGAAGCCAGCTATCGGTGTGGAAATGCGTAAACAATTGCTAACACGTTGTTTACCGATACGTTTGGCAGATTTCCGCGAGCTTAGAGTGTTTGTGTTCAGGATTATTCCTGGCCGGCCTCAAGTAATGTAATGGACTAACCCACATCATTCGTAACAATTCGTGTCTTCCCGGAACAAGCCGAATGACGCATTCGTAAAGCACTCGCCCCTTTCCGTAACCTCTAAGATTAACACGAGTTGGTTACGAATGACGGTGACGAAAATGGTCCACAGATTGGTAATGCCAAGTTTCTCTGGCTCTCATACACAAGATGTGTGGGGATACCTGTTGTGCAACTGGTGTAATTAGGTCGCAGTGACCTTGTAGTGGGTGGGTGTTTTTGTAAATGTGGCGCATAATAATGAGGACACCATGTTGAAGGTATTTGAATCGGGCATTACATCCGTTTTAAAGGGGCGCTTATGTTGAGCACTAACCTAGCGTTTCCAACCCTGGGTACAGTCCAGGTACTCTTACACCTTCCACAGTATACCACCCAGGGAATGTTGTTCGTGTTATCAACCACTGGTTTAACTCAGTTATGCTCAGAAAGCTGTGTTAATGATCCAGTATATCTGTCTCCGGCGTCAAACACACCAACGAGTCACATGATCCAGTTAGTCATGTGACCGGGCTGCCTGTGTGCCAACTTATCCCGAATCCAAGACTCTTGCTTCATGCTATCAACCACTGTTTTTTATGTCTTTTACTCTTTTTATGACTTGAATTTTGTCATCATCTTCTTAAGCAGTATAGCTTGGTGGTTAAAGGCTCAGATTTCAGGTAGTGTTATTTCATGATGATTATACTTTAAAAATTGTTTTATCACAATTATCCTTGACGTTCGCTTATCGTGTAAGATATCTGTACGCAGAGCTTAAACAATATGACAAGTTTATAGGGCAATTTTCCAATTCTGGTATGGATCATGGCGTATTTTACGAATGCTTCTCAAAGGATGTGATCCTAAAAATATCTGTAGTTGGTTTGCACCAACCATATCTCTGCTTGGACCAAAGCATTTCAGTGTGCAAATTGTAAATGTGTTATTACTGGCCATGACAGCGTGCTGATGTTGACCGGTTGGCTATCCATAACGCCATTAGGCTGCAATTGTTGTCCTGAATGTCGAGATTGGGAAATGTTCACTTCACTTTGACCACGTATTTCATTTTGAGTGTAATTATGTTAGATAAGGTCTAAACAGCTTTAGCATAAATATGTTTTATGCATATGTATACAAGATAACCATTTTCTTTCATCTGTTTATGTCTCTTTATGTTTATCTGTTGATAATTTAACTTAATTTCAATCCTCTGTGTCTTTAAGGGCGGTGGGGTAATCTGGTGGTTAAAGCGTCCGCTCGTCGCGCGTAAGACCCGGGTTCGAGTCCCCACACGTGTACAATGTGTGAAGCCCATTTCTGGTGTCCCCCGCCGTGATATTGCTGGANTGTTGCTAAAAGCGTCGTAAAACCATACTCACTCACTCACTTTAGTGACGTGCAGGTGTTGTAGTACCGTGAAGACAGGGCTGAGCCGGGGAGGCGTTCTATTCACTTTTCTCCCAGTTTCTTGCTTTGTTCCCTGTATGTTTCATCCCGATTTGTGGCCACATACTTAATATAGCTGCCAGCACCTGACCCGCCGGGTAAATTACGTTGCATAGCGTTTAGTCCGATATCAACGAATCAGTGGATGCCTTGTTGCATAAGTACTTCACTATGATTAGATTCGAAGAAGTATATCGTTCAAATCAACACGAGAATCACTGTCAGTATACTGCTGAAGGTCACGCTGACCTTGGTTTATCCTAATGTGATAAAAAAATTTCTTATGCCCCGCCGCTGTTGAAATTTATACCTCGATGTGATAAAAGTATACTCTTTCACTGGCACATTCATGGAAAATTCATCTTGATCTTTCTTCCTCTACATTTAATACTCCATCTATAATATGATATGATATTATATGATATAAAGACCTAAGATCTAAATTTTAATGTTTCATAAAATAAGTAACACAATTAGTGAACATATAGGGTTTTTTATCTGTATATTTTTATATGGCTGAGATTGGAGCTGAGCTTAGGTTTTATGCTTGCTGAGGTTGGAATGAAAACACGTGAAAAAATACGGTTGGCTTCAATGTAAGAGGAAATGACAGACTATTGGCAGCTGCCAACGGAATACATATTAGACTTATCTTTGTGACCCTGGAGCCAAGTGGGTTATTTACAGAATATCATCAGCATTATCAATAATAAATGAATGATGCGGTGAAATCGAAACTGGGTAAAAACGTTGTGTTCGGGATTGTTCCCTTCTCGTGCTGAGTTATATTGCCGCATTTCAACACGGACCCCGCCTTTAGACAAAGTGCAATGACTCCGAGACGACCAGCCCTTGAGTTATCAACATAACGGCAAATACGATGCAAGGTAACAACGAGTACCGCCGAAGATCCGGGTTCGATTCCCCACATGGGTATAATGTGTGAAGCCCATTTCAGGTGTCCCCCGCCGTGATATTGCTGGAATATTGCTAAAAACGGCGTAAACACTCACTCTCTAATCGAACGGAGTACAAATATCTGTATATACCTCATCCAAACTTTATCAGAGTTAAATCACTAAATAAACTCCTCAAGTTTAAATTTGTAATTTTTTATCAGCAGAAGCGGTAGACCTGGATCCCTCACATTTAACTGACATACCTTTTTATCATAAAACTCTTGTTGAAAACGATGCTAGACGTAAACCACAAACTCCACAGCTTGTGACTAGCGTTGATTAAAACAAATCCGGGCTGTGACGTGGCTGGCATTGTACAACAATCTTTGTTTTCCCTTAAGAACTGAAAGGACCTTTCTCACCTTTTTTTGAAAGTCAATAGTCAAGCTGTTAAAATGTAATTCCAGAGTGTAAATTATTTATCATTTCGTAAGCAAAACCCTCATTCGTCCTGTCGGTATTTACATAGTCTCGTTGTGTCTTCGCTCTATTCAATCATAATGCTAGCCATGGACTCCCATGGGCATATATCCTGCTCATAACTCGCACAATATATCCGATGTCTGAAGCCTTAAATATGCGAGAGCTATTCAATATTTAATGTGTATTGTTTCTTGAGTACAGTATTATATTTACATATGACTCAGGCAACCTTTGACAATATACATCATCCTCGTGTCTGACAATGTATGAAGTCACTACACTGGAAAGTGAACGTTTTTGCTTCACTGAATTATATTTTACCGCTCAGCAAATGTTGTTTATGCTGCTGAACAAAGTGAAAACTTCTATAAAACATAATCAGTATATTTCTTCTGATCAAATGTTAATTTTCGTGTAGTGACACATGGAACATTTGACGAACAGCTTTTCTTTTCAGTGTTTCGGGATTTATCATTCCTTTTCAGTATCCATGAATATATCCAGTACTGAAAAGCATATTTCGCCAGGAACTTCTAAACTAACAACACAACGCGGTAGAACAATATATTGTTTTCTTTGAAAGGCATTTAGAAGTGATACACGGGGGGAGGGGTGGGTTGGGTTGGGGGTGTCCTGGGATAAGTGGTGTTCCGATGATCGAAAATCGATCGAAAGAAGGATTAAAAATAATTATCGATTGTAATAAACATATTTTCGATTAATATGAATTTTGTTGTTTTAGTATAACACACTTGAATGAAGTGAACTAACCATTAAATTTGACGAATATTCACGAACAAACATGCGCTCAACAGCATAAAGCTAAGTGCATTGTATTCATAGTTTCGTATTCATCACAACGGTAAATATTACTGTAACCTGTATATGAATAAATTTTGCATCTATTGTGAACGTGATGAGATATACTAATTAATATGTGTTAAATAAATAAACAATAATTACATTAATATTAATTAGAAAAAAAACTGTGGAAAACCCTTAAAATTGGTGATTACATAAAAAAATGTAAATATTTCGAATATGACCGATAATCGTTCACCATTAAACCACGGCCAACAATCAAATGAGCTTAGAAACTGAAATGTTTAAAACAACTTTGTTATGAATTATATTGAAGAAATCTCTACTACACTGTGAAAACACCGAGTGAGTCGGTTATGAGTGATGAACGATGAATATTCCCTGCTCCTCTCGCGTCACTGTTTGGCACGTCCAGCATTCGGCTATCTCAAAGGGACGCAACCCATGACAGCAAATTGAAGCGTGTTAAATCTCCAGGCTTACAGTGGCCGATGAGATGTAGAATTGAAAACCAATTTCGAAATTCCTGATCCTGTGTGGAATCCGCGTTTTGAACATAATCAAATGACAAAAATATCCCTGCGCATGTTTTGTTTGAAAAGTGCGATAAAGTATTTGGGTTTTTTTCAAACTTATAACAGACAAAACGTGCAGCCTTCACTCTACCGGCAAGCTCTCCCCATTCCCGTAATACGGCATTCAATACCCTCCTCTGCAGCGACAGCCTCATCACCGACAATGAGGACACCGCACGAGATAGGATTCTTGTTAATTACCTTTCATCGGAATTAAACCCGCCAAATACCTCGTAGTCATATTAATTTCACGATCAAACGATTTCGTTCTGTCCTGCGTCAAAATGATTCAATTTGGCGTTCGAGTTGTCTTGGCAAAACACCGTCAATTTTTCTTTTTTGCTGCAATGGGAGTGAGCGCCCCTCAAAATTAGAAATAAATCGATGGTCTATTAAATTGCCATTGAGCTGTGTGCAAAGCTAGGTCAGACCTCATCTATTCGTTTGATGAAGTAGATTTAGAGTTATCGGACCTGACACAGGAACTCTCGCCTATAGGGGGCGTACTGATGATAATCCCGAAAGTGAAGCTTTTCAATCATGCACTTTGATAAAGTCTTTTAAGGATGTAATAGGCTGGATGTAACGAAAATGAAAATTGAATTCGACACGTGTGCTCAGGAACTTCAAAAAGCACTATTATTGGAAAATATGGCGTGGGCAAAATTCCATCAGTTTTCGGAAATAGAACTTGCATCGTATATTAGATGTTGTCTGATGGTAAAATTGGACGTAATTTACATTTTTCTTAAATCAGAGCGGAAACAAGCGTACGTGAAGTGCATTAGGAAACTATAACACTATTCATTGCCCATTTTATCATGTACCTTCTCGACATTTGTTTCCGTTTTGAATCGTAATTGTGAAAATTTACAAGATGTGACTTCGCAGGCAACTTGTTTGTCAACAAGCACTTTCCCGCAACTGCGCTAACAGACTCGTAGCAAGCCATTTTTTCGTGTAAGCCCGATAGGTTACAAAGCTTCATATTTCATTGAGATAGTATTGAGGGCTTGCCCTGCCTTTGTAGCAACAATCATGTGAAAGCCCGGGCTTTGTTTTATTATGGTAGCTACGCCCCTGACTAATACTGAGAATCAAGCACAAAACATAGGTTTTTGATCAAATCTGAGAAACATATATGAGTTTCAAACAGAGATCTTTAAGACATATATTTAAGACACTACAAAAGAAGTGTATTTAAGGAGTTTTTTAAAATTTTAGTGCTGTCAAAAGCCAACGTGATAGATCGTCCGCTTTGTGTTGATATCTGCTATCAGAAAATCACATGTTTTGTTGGAGACTCATAGTCTATCGGTGGATGTAAACAGCAGGCCAATGAGGCGAGCCAAAACATACGAGCTCATTCCAAAGTGTCATGGCCGCACTCGGAACTTCGTAAGCCATCGATACTGACTTTGGCTGCATAGTCTTTCATGTTGACATCTGAATATAATGTAATTAATAATGAGCTAAATCAACGTGTAGGTACCATATTATAAGTTATTTTACTATTCGTTTGTATTTTATGATTACGAGTTTCTTATTCGAGCGAAATTTGTGACGCCATTTGTGATATGTCAATGATTCACTTATTCGTACCAATATAGACATAACTTCGATTTTTGGATAACAGTATATGGATGTTTCATCTACTACAGCTGTGTTTGCACATGGCTTCATGCATGTTGTCATGTTCATGTTGAGTGTTACGATAGAAAAGGTCCATGATAGTAGACTTCATCCAGTTAGTTGAATGGGTACCCGGAACTGCTCAGAAACGCTCCATTTCTTGTCTTGAAGAAGAGGCCAATGACCCATTACACATATTCTTCAGTAAATCTTGTAAACAATTATCTTATGGGTGACAAAGGCGAAAGTTTCATTCTTTTATGTTTTTTCAAGAACAGAATCCAGGTATTATGGCTGTGAACTTCAGAAATTGATGATTTCGCTTGATATAACTGAAATATGCTTTGAAAAGCGGCGTAAAACAATTTACTCAATCCTCACTCACCCAAGACAAACCCCTATTTAGGGGACCCTTTTTAGCTGTACTGATGTGTTCACATTATCGAACAATGTTTTATTGGATAAAAATTCGATTACTTTAATGCCGATTATTTACAGATATAGTATGTCTTACAGTACATAAAACCACATGTTTATACATGTGCTCTTGTGTCGAGAGCCATTTCTTGTGTAAAATTTGCTTCAGTTCTAATCGAGGACAAACAAGTACGGACTATATATATCACGTTCACTTGCTGGTTCTGAAGACATTTGTATCCTTGGAAATGTCAAATTATCTCATTTTTAACATTGGAAACAAAACTCGTAATGAGAGACAAATTCTTTCATCTTCGCGTAGATAATAACAACCTGTCAACATGTGTTTCAACTTTAACATGGGATTGATGCGGTGGATTCCAGAAAGTCAAACACAAACAACAGTTATCGGTACTAATTGACCATTTTGGTGCCAAGAGCAATATCCCAGTATCCATGGGATCGAATCAGGGATAGACAATCCAGTGATTGACATGATGGATCTATGTATGGGTCTATTATGTTGGATGACCATAGTCCGTTTCCTAAAAATTGTAAAACAATTGTGTTTTTACCCTACTGGAAGTGGAAACATCAACTCTGTGAATGTATAGTTGGGATTAACATCCAGCCGCATGTTAAGTCGACGACATTCGTTGATGTTAATGTTAACGACATTCGTTGATGTTAATGTTAACGACATTCGTTGATGTTAATGTTGCTATGTACCTCTTGGCAAACAATGAAACAATTGACCTGAACAAGCCAACTGGTAGGAAGCAAACATTATACATGTATATCTAAGTTAGAAACTTACTGAAAATAATCCTTCCCCTTGATAACGTGCTGTTGTTGTTTTTTTTCTCGCCAGCCCCGGAGTTTACGAAGAGGTTAAGGGGTGAAGAGACGGTAAACGAGGGGGCGACGGTGCAGTTGGAGACGAAGTTGACCGGGTTCCCGAGGCCGGTGCTTAGGTGGTATAAGGACGATGAGGAGGTTCTAGACC
This sequence comes from Haliotis laevigata, assembly GCA_008038995.1. NCBI lineage: Eukaryota > Metazoa > Mollusca > Gastropoda > Lepetellida > Haliotidae > Haliotis > Haliotis laevigata. The sequence goes on along the minus strand of VKKT01002680.1, from coordinate 108,496 downwards.
ACCCACGCATCCACATCGAATCTAACGGTGACGGCGTGTACGTCTTTACCGTCGAGAACGTCAACAAGGGCGACGAGGCTGCGTACAAATGTCGAGCTGAGAATGAAGAAGGTTCAACGACTTCCTGTTTTTACCTTCATGTTAAAGGTAAGCTTTACCATCACACTTCATTATGCTAAGTCATATTTCGCCAGTGTATCTAATTCTTTTCACAGTATAATATGTGCGAAGCTTAGTCAGCATATTTTCCACCACTAGAATACTTAGTTTCGTTTTCTTGTTAATTCCTGCCATCCTCTTTGGCATTTTGGACCATCGGTTCGGGACAAAACTTCCGGTTCTCGGTTCGCGGAATATGTTTTTTCTTTGTTTCCTTTGGATACGTACCTTTAGATAGTACATATAGGACATCGGAAATTTTGAGGAGTTGTGTCCCTTAGCCTTTCTAGGATCCGCAAGTTGACTTTCGAATCCCAGATTCGATCGGATTATTATTCTTAGTGATACTAAAATGGCTTCTTAATGACTTATTCCAATCATCTTTAAATACAAACTCAAATCTCATTCTCTGAGCTTCATCTGAACCCATTTATTGGCACACGCTATCCAAGTTCTTCACAGAAACTACCAGTTTCAATCACTTCTTCACAATGGGAAGATGAAATCGGAAACTCACTGTTCCACATCAATCATTACCCGCACAGAAGGGATGAGTGATGGCCAATTGGATGTTGACATGTACAATAATCTAAAAAGTGATTAGTTTTTAAACATCCCGAAAACGTCCGGTCAGTCTTTATGCCGACATCTATCCGCTGTTTTGCTACACGCAACGGGGGGTTCCATCTAAGCCTAGCGCAAGAAGCTGCTGTCGCTTGAATCCCGTAATGCTGTCAATTCCCAGTCATTACCCTCTGTGATGGCACCCTGACTGCCATGATGAAAGAGCATGTGGAGGCCAGATTCAGTTTGACCTCGAGTACACTCAGAAGGCGATCCATCTTCAACTGAGATCGACCCGAGATCCAGTTCGCCAGGCGTGTGTTCATTATTTTTTGTGTTCTTTGGTTTCGTACTTATTGGATTATTTGCTAACTGTTTTGTCATATACCAAGAACCGATCCTGTGTCTTTTTTATGACTGAGAGTAATGCCCATGGCTCCACTGTAGGTTTTGTATATAAACGTGTTCCCAATGATCTAGATTCGTAGACTATTGTACGCCAAATGCTTTAGGATATATACTATAATACGGTCAACACAAGTGTTTTAATAAGAAAATGGACTTCGTAGAAGCCCTTCAGGACATATAATTCCCCAACGAACTTCTTTTTCGGATAAAATTTTACAAGATTAGGAAGAGCTTCAGAATAATTTCAAAGCATCTCTCAAACACTTGTGACTGAGGTAGGTAGGCAGGTGCAGCTGGAGAATTGGGAATTGATTGAAGATGGGTTCCATCCCACTCAACAAAACGGATATTTATCGATTATCTCAACAAGGGATAATGCTACTCGTGAAACACTATCAACGTTTACCTGCTATGTTAATTATATGAATCAATTAATAGAATATGAACTCTGAAATATAGTGGCAGCCACTCCGAAAATAGATTTGCAGGATGGGCATGTGGTCTGTCGATGTAAAAAAAACTACATTTACATCAAAATATTGTCTCGAAGTTAAGTTTACGAAATTCCGATGTGTCACAATAACCATAACTCGTATAGTACTGATGGGGATAGGCCTTCTGACATTTGTTTGATGGGGTGGTGGGGTGGAGGTGAGGTGAGGTGAAAGTTAGTTTAATATAACGTCGTGCTTGAGAATACTGCGCTCATATGACGACGTGCATGCGTGTGTATGTGTATGTGCGGCTGCTTGTACTAGCCCAGACTTAAGCTGGCTTTATAGTGCTAGCACACTGAGATACCATGCCGCAGTGAAGCATGAATACCCCACTCAGACACATTATACTGACTCCGAGCCGACCAGTCCTGGTTGTACCCATGAATGCCGAGCGCCAGGCAGGTACCAACGTCTTTTGGTATGACGCGGTCGGGGATCGAACCCGCGACCTTCCGCTCTCCGGGCGGATGGTGGGGCTGAAACAGGGGTACAATGTGTGAAACGTATTCCTGGTGTCCCTGCTGGTGATGGAATATTGTAAAAAACGGCTTAAACCATACTCACTCACTCACTCACTCATGTGTGGTCGATCAGCACTTTGACGACTCGGGTTTGGAATAAGAAAAGTCGTGAATTCCATTACGAATGCAGCAGTATGCTAACCTTGGTATAGGGGGAAGATCGACTTTCCTTATAGATTGTTATTATCGATTGAAGCTGAAGAATTATTCCAAAACATGTCACAATTTATTGCTAATCCCTGGAAGACAGGTCACAATTTATTGCTAATCACTGGAAGACAGGTCACAATTTATTGCTAAT
>VKKT01002680.1:58229-73438 GCA_008038995.1 Haliotis laevigata | reverse complement strand
ACACGTCTTGCTTACCCCAGCCACTAAACTGCTGACTGAACCTGGCTGCAACAAGACGTGCTTACCCATGCTAAAACACGCCTTGCTTACCCCAGCCACTAAACTGCTGAATGAACCTGGCTGCAACAAGACGTGCTTACCCATGCTGAAACACGCCTTGCTTACCCAAAGCCACCAAACCGCCGACTAGCCCTGGCGGCAACAAGACATGCTTACCCATGCTGAAACACGTCTCGCTTACCCCAGCCACTAAACTGCTGACTGACCCTGGCTGCAACAAGACGTGCTTACCCATGCTAGAACACGCCTTGCTTACCCCAGCCACCAAACTGCTGACTGGCCCTGGCTGCAACAAGACATGCTTACTCATGCTGAAACACGCCTTACTTACCCCAGCCGTCAAACTGCTGACTGGCCCTGGCTGCAACAAGACATGCTTACCCCAGTCACCAAACTGCTGACTGGCCCTGGCTGCAACAAGACATGCTTACCCATGCTGAAACGAGCTTTGCTTACCCCAGCCACTAAACTGCTGACTGAACCTGGCTGCAACAAGACATGCTTACCCATGCTGAAACACGCCTTGCTTACCCAAAGCCACCAAACCGCTGACTGACCATAGTTGCAACAAGACGTGCTTACCCATGCTGAAACACGCCTTGCTTACCCTAGCCACCAAACCGCTGACTGACCATAGTTGCAACAAGACATGCTTACCCATGCTGAAACACNCCTTGCTTACCCTAGCCACCAAACCGCTGACTGACCATAGTTGCAACAAGACATGCTTACCCATGCTGAAACACGACTTGCTTACCCAAGCCACCACACCGCTTGCTGGCCCTTGTTGCAATAAAACGTGCTCACCCTACTACACGACTACGTAACTACTTTCAAAAGGTGTTGCTTACCCTAGCCATGACACGCCTTACCCTAACAACTACAGGTTTTGCTTACCCAAGGTTCACTTAAGATCGCTTTGATTAGCCAACTGCGACACGTCTGTCTCATTCAAACCACCACTTGTCCAAGTTGCAAAACATTTTGTCTTCCCTATATCGACAACACATCCTGTCTACTTCAACCACTACACGCCAGACGAGAGATCCTTAGCAAACTCTTGCATGGTCATGTCTTGCTGACGTCTTTTTTATCTTAGACATGCTTACAATAACCTCACTGAAGATCACGCGTCATGCTTAATATAAGTGCCATTCCCCCAAAAAGTCTGATGCCTTGTTTCCGAGCATTACTTGCCAAAAACCACCACTTCTCTCGTTCTGGAGAATACTAGCTGTCCAATAAGAGAGCTCGGCTTGTCAAATGCTCTTGTCAAGACGGAATGTAAGATTGCCACTGTGTCTCTGTTGTCTGTCCGAGACATGCTGAATGTAATCACGGAATATAACGAGTAATGATGAGTGTCTCTGACACAGCACCACAAGCCCAAGCCACCCAACCACCTGGTAGCACTGAGTGCATTTGCTATCGTCAAACACGCCTAGGATATAATTTCAAAGAGACCCCGCACAGGGATAATAAATCTTAATCACCAAGCATAAAATCCTTTAAGTGTCCATTGATGGCGTTATGGGTTTAATTACATTTGATAGTTCTCTTTTCTTGGGTTTCGCGTCTACCATTCTAACAACGTTCGTCCCATCATTCCCCAAAACACGCCGATGTCATCCCTTGCTAATGAACCAATGTCTTGTGTGAGTGTTATCTAGCACGGATTCTCCCCCGAGTCGATTGCACACATACACTTCTGGTCGTCAGCGGTCAGGGCCAATTTGTTTACTTCAAGAGATCCAGGCTTTACTAATCGATAACTAATAAACGCTCACAGCCTTCTGTCATTTTGTTTTATTCCTGTAATAGAAGGCCATTCCAATCGATCATTAATTGGCATCATGCCAGCGGCCCTACCAAAAACTCAATATGCCTCCACGTCCGACTGCGACGCGTTGCCTTCAGTTCTGGTCTCGAATACGAGAAAATTGGACGTAATTTGAGGTTCAAATGAAATTACTGAACTTTGTAATTGTAGCCTGTGTGTTACACGCATTTGGTTAACGGATTTGAATCATTAATACATCTCGGTATTTCTGTTGCAAGGTGCACGTAATCTGAAAGGTAATGTTTTCCTGAATGCCACGCTGTTGTTTTTCGTAAGAGTGTAGCCAAAGAGATGCGGTGCATGGCATTGTGATGTTTATAATGGCACCTTTTTTGCAATCACTGGTGTGTAAAACGTTGGCGTAAATAATTTTATTACCTACGAGGGCGAAAATATCGGGGTTCATATTTTCATACGATGCCCTAGGGCAAAATATCACTCTGACATGGTTACGTGACGTAATGAACAATTTTAGGACGTCACGTTTTTTTCTCTAACGTTGCGTTCTACATGCGGCGATGGCGGGTAGCCAGCCTATGTTTGAAAGTCGATTTGGGTCTATTTTCCTCAAATTTGACGACTTCGGTAATAAACAGAATATTATATTCGTGCCCATATCATACTATGCCTTAATATCGGAAATACCAACATTTAGGCACTCATGTCGTAAACATAATATGACATGGGCACGAATATAATATCCTCTATGTATTTCGGTTATTTCACGGCATTGTAAGCAAATTTTCGATGTTCACCACTTGAACGCGCAACCTTAAACTGAAGCTAAATTATCATACGTGGGACGATAATTGGATTCAATCACAGTACCAGTACATCTTGGTAATGCAAAGGGAGTGGATTCTGTAAGTGATCGAATATTTGATATGACCATGAATATCAAGTGTTAAATTAAGGATCACAATAAATGCCATACTGTCTTCCTACCCAAGAGGGAGTTGTGGGATAGCCTAGTGGTTAAAGCGCTCGCTCGTCACGCCAAAGGCCCATGTTCGATTCCTCATATGGGCACAATGTGTGAAGCCCATTTCTGGTGTCCCCGCCGTGATATTGCTGGAATATTGCTAAAAGCGGCGTAAAACCATGCTTACTCACTCACTCCTCCCCAGGGCCATTAAATCCTGGCATCGCTAAGGGATGTAACTTTGTGAGGGAGCGTGTCATTCGTTTGCCCTTTACATGTAGTTTGACTTTACTACTGTCGGCGGTTACCATGGTTTTAGCTGATGATCAATTTTCAATTAGTCATAAAAAATATTTTCATTTCTTCATAGGGCCGTCGGCATAACATACTTCGCTACATGATGTACATAATATCTTTCAATGTTTCTTGTTGGTTGGATATATTTGTGTACCGCATGTATTCCTGAACTAACCCAGAAAACGAAATGCTTTTTCTTGCGCACATCGCAAAATACCTGGATAACGATAAATGTCCCTTCGTTAGACATGTTTTATTTGCACTCCCTGTGGGTTCCTGTTTAGAAGGGGCGGTGTGGTAGCCACGTGGTTAAAGCGTTCGCTCATCACGCCGAAGACCCGGGTTTGATTCCCCACATGGGTACAATGTGTGAAGCTAATCTCTGGTGTCCCCCGCCGTGATATTCCTGGAATATTGCTAAAAGCGGCGTAAAACCATACTCAATCACTCACTGGTTAGAATGGGTCCCAAACTTCCCGCGTGTAGTCCACATGAGTTGGTTTGCATGCCATCTACATTGGCGTTGTTCATGGTATCAATCTCTGGTTCGCTTGGTCCAGACACTTTCTTCACAAACCGGCGTCTTACAGCAGGAATATTGCCGAGTGCGATTTTCAGCAAAAAAGGTGCCAATTTACCACTCTTTTACAATTGAATCCCGTTTTGTTTCTGTGCGCTCTTTTAACTCTAGCAAGTATCACGTGTGTTATCGCGCAGTTGCTGACAACGCACATTCTCGAGAAGATCCGGATACGAACTGTACTCCACTCTATCGTAAGAGGCTGCTGGAGGAACGGATGGTCAGACTGGCTAAATTTCGCTTGTGCATGTCATCGTATCGATGCTCATTATATCAATCACTGGATTGTTTGATACAGACTCAATGGTATACACGCCATACAGCTGGATAAACGCAATGCGGGCTATACAACAAACAAATTACAGCTAATATTTACATGTGTGTGTATATATATTACTGCCAATTTTCATGACTTGTCATTGATAGCGTTTCAAATCAAAAAAATTATTAAATGCAATGCTGCGTTATAAATATAACCAAGAAACAAAACTGACAACATGCACGGTGTCAGAAAGTCCACACTAAGACACCTTGACCTGACCAAAGTAACTAAGCTTCTTACACAGGCCTGTGTCTGGGAGAACGTCCTTCAATCCCTTGTACAGTTTAGCCCTCCCTGTTGTTAAGGAATAGCATGCAGGCCCGGGCAACGCCGTCTGTCGAAGTAACGCGAGCTGCCAGCCAAATGCAAGGTAAACAAATCGCGGTACCCAATCAGATTTGACAGTGCTGGCAAAATGGTTATTCCCCAAAATAACGTTAGATTATTTAAAATATATATCTTCAAATATATTCTAAATGGAGTTAAATGATTCTTGACTTAGATTCATATGTTTAATATTTCTCTTGGGTCTGGCGGTCAGACCAACAAAATGGCTGTACATCCCTTTTTACAGTTTACACTGTCTCGGACTGTCATTTTGCTCTGGAGTGAAAACCAAACACCGTTCAAAGGCGTTTAAACCATCTACCCACCCTTTCTCATCAACCCTATCGTCCTCCCCAATATATCATGCATCTTCAAACCCCAGACCATACGATATTGTTCATTACAGACCCTAGCGCACACACACACACGCACGCACGCACGCACACACACACACACACATGTCAATGTGAATGTGTTACAAACTGAGAAGTGTAGGAGAAAAGTTCGTGTATTAGGTCATGAAATTTCTGCACAGATTAAGAACATAAACAAAACTCTCCTTTACAGAATTATCCTTTAAACGGTAATCCTCTGTGACCTTCCAAGGCAGGAACTCCTTCGATCTATTTCCCCGCTTTCTTCCAGCCAAAAATTACTCTGATTAAAAGAAACACACACTCAGCTATCTATAAAACACAAACAACCTTGGATACCAGAATCACATCCTAAACAGATTACGTCCCTAGACCATAATCTAACTGACCTGCGACAGGAAAAAATAGCTGACATTCTAAAACGTTACTGAGCGGGTTAGGCAACAACCGTTAATGCACCTGACCTACTTAATGGCTGGAACACTCTGAACCAAGCCGATGGTTGCGATACTTTCATCAAACATTCAGATAATACATTTGCATGTTCCGAGTACTTTAACCTGATTTATGAGCAATAAAGACTCTTCTAGCTGTGGTTTAAAGTATTTCGTGCAATTTGATAAGGTTACTTTGAGTGGGTGATATTAGGTTGAATTCAAATTTACTGCCACTCTATCTCAGAACGTTGGCACAGGACTCACATTTAAGTATTGATCTTTGTTCGTTGTGGAACTGATAGAACCTGGAGAAGGACTGGCTGCTTTGTATCTCTTAGAGTGAAAGTTACCCGCAACAACCAGCGTCCCCACCAGACAACTACAAGACGCCAAAGGTTCCAGCTCTCTTACACATGTGCCATGCATGCACCTATTACAGAGGGGGTGGTGGGGTAGTCTAGTGGTTGAAATGTTCGCTCGTCACGCCGAAGCCCCGGGTTCGATTCCCCACATGGGTACAATGTGTGAAGCCCATTTCTGGTGTCCCCCGCCATGATATTGCTGGAATATTGCTAGAAGCGGCGTAAAACTAAACTCACTCACCCACTTAATACAGATCGTAATTTTACACTTTCAACAATCACAGTACATTCGGTTGGCTCGAGAATTAAATGTTTAGCCTTAATAGTAGTAGAATTAAGAGTGTAGTGGTTCAAGTGTTGGCTTGTCGCGCCGTAGAGCAGGGTCGGATTCCCAAAATATATAAATTTATAAGTGAAGCCCATTATTGCGCTTCATGGCGTGACATAGCTGGAATATAATCAAAAGCGGCAGAAAAGCATAGTTACTCACTCACTCACTCGAGGATAATGTATCTTCGTTACAATAACAATATTCACAAAATTGCTGTTTGAAGTCAAAGAGGGCACAGGTAGTTAGTTTTACTATCCATGTCAACATATATATATATATCCATCTGAGTATTAGCATCTCCTATTGTTCTTTTTAGCATTAAGTCAAATGGTTGTCTGTCGAAACCTGTCCTCCACGAAAAGGACATTACACCAAGAGAGAGTGAGCGAACATGACTTTACACCGCCCTTTAGCGTTATTACAGCTGTATCACCAAAGATGGATTTCCCACATTGTACCCATGTGAGGAATCGAACCCTGATTCTTGGGGTGACGAGCGGACGCATTTCCCACTAGGCTACTCAACTGCCCCTTTCGCCTGGAGACAAATGTGGCCACGTATCTTCATTTCCACTAAATACTGTTTCAATGTCAGTCTTGCAGTTGATAACAATTGGACTCCAATGATATGTCACCGATCTAACGTTCTAGAAATTTAGGTGCGGTGGGGTAGCCCAATGTGTTAGAGCGTTTGCTCGTCACGCCGAAGACCCGGGTTCGATTCCCCACATGGGTACTTTGTGTGAAGCCCATTTCCGGTGTCACCCGCCGTGACATTGCTGTAATAAAATTTATTTCAAAAGCAACGTAAAACCCAACTCACTCACTCTAGCAATTAAGCGTCTTTATAATCCCCTCGATCGCGACCACTGCGCGAAATCCTCTCACAGGAGACGCGGTCGTTGGTAAGTAATTTCGGCAAATAGGGCATAATTGTTTGAAAAACGTCTCGTTGTCGCGAACCCTTTGTGATTACGGGGAAGTTTGTTTTCACTGGCAATGTACTGGTGTTAAACGTCGTGGTTTCTTTAACTTGACTGGCAATCTGTTCAAAACAGTCTTCCGCACGATCGCGACTTGTTCGCTTGGAGTTCGCGCCACTATAGCGATGTTCGGGATGTTTGTTTTCACTGGCAATGTACTGGTGTTAAACGTCGTGGTTTCTTTAGCTTGACTGACAATCTGTTCAAATCAGTCTTCCGCACGATCGCGACTTGTTCGCTTGGAGTTCGCGCCACTATAGCGATGTTGGGGATGTTTGTTTTCACTACAAGTGCAATGCGATACAGCAAATATCATCAATACACGATTAGCATTGACATACACGACCACAGCTGTAGCAAATATCAGTGACGCCAATCAATACACGTGGAGGGAAAACTGGCTGTGCAAATATCTTTGATGCCAATATGTTTGAAGAATTCTTTGATCCAGTCTTTGAAAAAAACGCACGACATGATGCGAGCCCTTCATCGGTCGTTTGAATCTGAAATGAACATGAAATGCCATAAGCTGGAATTAGAACTGACTGTAGGATAACGGTCAGATTTATCCGTTGACAAAACAGAGTGATTATGGCTTTACGCCGCTTTTAGCAATATTCCAACAATAGGCAAGAAATGGGCTTCAAACATTGTACCAGTGATGGGAATCGAAATCGGTTATTCGGCGTGACAGGCGAACACTTTAACCATTAGGCTACCCCACCACCCCCTAAATATGGTTGCGAAACAGAGTTACTGGTGCCATTGAGGCAAGTGGGGTTATTGATAATAATAATTGCTTTGTATAGCCCCTGTTTCCAGCTATATGCAGCTGCACAATGGTGCTTCACACGTTAGGAGTCACTTTATTACAGTTATTAGACGATACTGTTGATACTAGATTTTTGTATCATTATTAGAAACCCTTGTCGATGTTGGGTCATAAGTGTCAGGGTTGGTGGAGTAGCCTAGTGGTTAAAGCGTTCGCTCGTCACGCCAAAACCCCGGGTTGATTCCCCACATGAGAACAATGTATGAAGCCCATTATCGGTGTACCCCGCCGTGATATTGTTGGAATATTGCTAAAAGCGGCGTAAAACCAGACTCGCTCACACACTCTTAGTTTCAATGTAAGACATCCGGTGTCGATATAAGACTTTTGAGTCGATATTAGATCATAATTTCAGTGAAAGACTACAGTGTCGATACTGGACTATTGAGTCGATATTAGATCATAGACTGAATGTTAGATCCTAGTGTCGACATATAAGGCCTTCGTATTGCTAGTGGTGTGGTGGGGTAGTGTAGTGGTTAAAGCGTGCGCTCGTCATGCAGAAAATAGGGGTTCGATTCCCCACATGGGTACAATGTGTGAAGCCCATTGCTAGTGGCCCCCGGCGTGATTTTGCTGGAATATTGCTAAAAGCGGCGTAAACCTAAACTCACTCACTCGTATTGCTAACAGACAATAGCCCCGGAACGATAATCGAGAGTGGTCATAAAGTGGTTCTCCTTAACGACTTGTCACTGTACAGCTTATGTTGGGTTGTGTCATTTGAACAACATAGCGTTAAAACAACCATTGTGCAACTCACAGATATAACTGCCAGGGAGCAGGAAACACAACAAGTAGTTCAAATGGTTAACACTCAAAATGTACTTAAAGCGTGTCTTTCCAAATGCTAGCTATAGGCCATTCGAATCAGAATGCATGGATATCAAACAGATTAGACACTTAATATCATAAATTAAGATGCTCCGCGTTGATGTTCAGACAGCTTCATTCTACACTCCCAGTTTGGAAGAACACCCTCTACCACATGATGAACGCCTGCGATCGATCAAATCATATGACCACTCCATGAAGCATTGGTATCGTCTCCTCGTGGTTGCTTTGTACAATATTGTTGCAATCAATGCAACGCCAGCACACTGTGTGGAGCCTAGAACCCTAGAAGCATCTTTATACGTACACGTCCCCAGAGGGGGACCATCCATTGCACTGTCAGAATGTGTTTGTGTAGTCAGGCCATGAGTGATCACAGCTCCAGACAGGGTAAACAACGCCGACAGAGCGATTCCTCGGCAGATGAAAATTGTGTTACAATACGAATCTGTACAGAGTGTCAGAGTTTGTGAAAGATCTCGCTGTGTGGACAGATCGTGGTGGAGCGTTGGACACAAAGTGAGTGAGTTAGTGAGTGGGTTATGGATTGGTAGTTGGGTGATGGAACTGGTTAGTTAGTGCTGGTATTTTCCGCCTTGGTCACTGTGCGACTTGTATGCCTTAAGGGGGCGGTGCCGTAGTCAAATGGTTAAAGCGGTGGTCGTCACGCCAAAGGTTCGGGTTTGATTCCTGGGTTTGATACAATGTGTACCGCCGCCAATTCTGCCGCATCCATCTGCAGCGATATGAATGCAGAATGAATTAGTGAGGTTCGATCCAACTATATCACGACACTTAACCTCAACAATGACCTTCGCGCAGTCCAGAGATTCTGGTCAGTAGGTCCTAAATAATCCAGTTTCACCATTCCATATATCTTCCTCAACAACCTGTGAAGATCGGGTTAGAATTGATCTTCAGTAACCCATGCCTGTCGTAAGAGGCGACTAACGGGGTCGGGTTTTCAGGCTTGATGACGTGATTGACACATGTCATCGTATCCCAATTGCGTAGATCGAGGCTCATGCTGTTGATCACTGGATTGTCTGGTCCAGATTGTTGCTGAGTGCGGTGTAAAACTAAACTAACTCACTCGCACCTCCTCAAAATGTAACCGTTTTTAAGATAACAGATTATAGTTATGCCATTTTAACGAATATATTATAGCGACTGCAAACATTTTTTATATACATTTTACCTTTTTATACTTTAGACTGCTTATACTATCACAATATGTTGACATAGCAACTGTTGTTGGATTCATGAACCATGTTTGAAAGATGTCTGGCCTGAACAGTTCCAGTACCATTAAACACGGTCATGTTGCCCAAAGCTAAGTAGAAGTATCTTTTACCACACAATGTGTCTCGGCAGGGTGCAACCACTGATTGCATTGACGTGAAGCCAACAGCATCAGGAAGATGATTAAAGAATCAATAACTGCGATTCCTTCCCTTGCTGTACCATTATCAATATTTATTTATACGCGATTGTATGAATGGGAACGGTCTTGCTGTCCAGCTGAAGGTTGCTCTTGATTTAATAGAATATTCATAATCCTCGTAATTCCTGCATTACCGATTCCGAGTATTGATGTATCAATGTCATGACATAACTCGCACCGATTCCACAATTTCTGTATTGTAGAAACCGAAATTTGGTATTCACTGCTTAAGTCGACTGGCGAGGTGAGAACATCATTATTGAAGAGACCTTTTTTGTTGAACTGGCAAAAACATAACAAGAGATATGACTTTCGAGTTTGATCTTTAAACATTCCCCTGACGTCAGGTTAAATTGTGATTGTTCTTTTTCGAGTTGCATGTGCATAGCCTTCGTTAACTCGAACTCAACAAATAACCATGACTCCTTGCAGTATAACTATCAACGACAATGACGGTGCCCATCAGTCTGTAGGGTGACCTTTAGTCTATAACTATTTCATAAAAATATGACTTTGAAAAATATATTTATCTACAAATCAAATCCAAATGGAGCCCAAAACAGCCCTTAGGCTGTAGCTATATCTAGCTATCTAGATCATTCTAGACTTGAACTGTACTCCTATTTCATTTTGTTCTCTGTATGAGTGAGTGAGTTATTTTACGCCGCTTGTAGCAATATTCCATCAATATCACGACGGGGGACAGCAGAAATGGGCTCAACATCTTGTACCCATGTGGGGAATCGAACCCGAGTCTTCGGTGTGACGAGCAAACGCTTTAACCACTAGGCTACTCCACCGCCCCTATTGTTCTCTGGGGTCTGGTGGACGGATTAATCAGTCCGATTAAAAGAGGTATCTCATTACAATGTCATTTCTTTGCAAGGCAATATTAAAAACAAACGTTCATTGTCGACACATTTTAAAGAGTCTTAAACGCAGTCCCAGTCAGACAATTCCAGCTTGGGCCTTTGCAGTACCGTCATAGGTCCAACGGTGGGATTTCAAAATGGCGGACTTTGTCAGACATGTCGAGTTTGGATTAAACAGCACGTCAGTTTCTTGGGAGTTGTCGTGAATGTCGTGACAGCGGCATCATTGACAGAGTAACTATCACCCTTTGATGTCATGGTATTACGTAAACATGCATGCATAGTGATCCATTGATGTGACATAACGTTAAGAGGTTCAGATATCATGTCGATTAGAAATGACATTTGACTGGGCCAATCTCAACATGTCTTCCCCACAAACGTGAACATATTGAGTGTTTATAAACTCATTTGCGTAACTGAAAGGAAAATGACGGTGTGTTAACTCCAGTAAGGTATGTTTCTGTTTCGGTTTGCAATAGACATGGTTACGAGATTTGACGAGATTTAGAAAAATACTCCAGATTTAGTCATAATTACAGCGTGTTTTGTTTGTTATGTTTGGCCTTTCTTGCGGCAGTTGTTGGCAGATTAATTCAAGCAATCGCATCTATAGGATAATTATCCTGTTTTGAAAAATCCATCCTTGACAAAAGAAAAAGTTTGTAATTTAGGATAATGTCTTTGTTGATTTGTTGTTTTGTTTTTTCTGGTACACTGATTGCTGTAGTTCCTAATGCACCAATGACGTCACGAGGGGTATATCCTTATGGATTTGATGAATTTACAGAAGACGTCAACACGTTTTGCAAATGGTGCACTGTATTTTAAAGAGGATTTTGCTCGAATAAAATATGGCTGCACGATCATTTGAATTAAGTGATGGCAAGAACAAATATAACTGGGAAGCGATTCGCCATGTCAATCTGCGTCCGCAAGTCGTGATGCAAGAATCATTTGGAATAGTACGAACCAATGTCTCCACAACTATATCCGGATACGTGGGATTCACTAAAGTGGTGAGACATGCGTGGAATAAACGGACACGCCGGACTTGGCGTGATGAGGGAGGGGATGCTTGAACCTATCGCCCCTCCTAGTTATAGAAGCAGGATCGTATGGAAAATAGGTTTCTTTCGACTCATGGATGCATCTATAATGAACACTTTTCTCTCCTTTTCAGTCAAATCCCGCAGCCCTAAACGAAAGTGCCAGACCAAACGAAGCGTGTCCTACCCACCGATGTTCCCCACTATAATTGAGAAGGTTGAGGAGGAGGAGAAGGAGGGCAAGGAGACAGCCCGCTCTCCCCCATCACCCCTCACACAGTTGTATGATGGACTCACCCTTCAAACGCGGCACACGTGGCCCAAGTTTCTTGGAGACTGGGCTTACGCCGACAATGCGCATCGCAATGGAGGTGCGTATCTTACGTTCGTGAGCATGGTTTTCTCTTGTTCCTTAACATTGTTGTCAGATTTAATTAATTTTCAATTGTTACTTTATGATTTTGTTACGGAGAAACTACGACAATCGAAATGTCGAACTTTTAGAAGAGGAACAGAAGTATTTCCGTCAACAAATGTTTAAATAGTGAAAACAACTTTCTTATGACATTTTCAAGCTTCTACATTTTCAACCGTAGCACGTTGAACTTCAAGGCATATTTGAAACGCAGCTATATCAACTTTCCCTCCTCTCGGTGAAATGTTCATGTACTCTGATCAACATCGCTAGGGCCTTTGGGAAAGTGGCAAATGTTTGTTAAAATGAAACGAAAGATGAGCCCATAAAAGTGGAAGTAACAGAATCGTCAACCTAGAGCCACTGTGAGGATTACTGGTATTTCGAAAACAATTAATGTTATAAAGTGGAATGTCCTTAGCTCAAAGGCACATTGACAAAGTGTCGGGTTATCAGAAGTTCGAATACCGATAGTAGATGAAGCCCAGGTGAAGGCCATATGGATAGTGTCTCTATGTAAGATTAAGCCTCGCCCGATGGCTACCTTTAAGCGGAATTTAGAGTTAATTATTTCTTGTTTACCAAGTATTGATGTATATTTATGTACATAGGAACATAAGACGTACAATCTACAACTTTTGCGTTTGGAATGAGAACAAATATATATAATGATAATGTTTTGATCTATTATTATTGTTAGCTAATTTTAAAATTTACATATATAAATGTATAGTATTAAAAAATACTCTTATCTTTAAACACTTTAGACAATATGTACATAATAGGTATCTTATTGAAAAGAATATATCTCTTAGTAAAAGCGAAGAAGATAAGTTTTATGAAAGGTGAATGTCATACCATGATTTTGCCAATTCTAAGTGATCTTTTTGAATTCCTTCTTCTTGTAATCATGTAATTAGTCTTGATAATGTTGAACCCCAAAAAATGTATTGTAATTGTGTGAATATTCTATGAATGTTTGGTGAGTGAAAGTGCTGTAGTGTGTTGTAGCGTGTTTCGTTTTTAAGAACAAATTACTGTATTCCACTTTTCAAACTCTCCTCCACAACGATTTTGTATAAGACTTTACAGTCCCCTGGCTGTATCGTCTTATTTGCAACAGGGCGTCAGGAAATTAAAAAAATAAATTAAAATAGATAATACGTACATGTAACTCCACATAATTATAATGATATCGCGTATATGATTATTCATTACCCTAAACAGTGTAATTAGGAACGGTCTTCAAATCTGGGATATAAACATATACTGGTTGTTTTAATCGTGTTACTGTGGAACTGTTGTATATATTTCTTCACTCCTACGCCCATGCACCGTTTGGTTTTACTGTGAAATCTTTGCTTTTTTAAATGGTCTTTTTTTGTTGAATTCTGGGTTTTTTTATTGTGTGGCCTTGTCTTCTCATGTTCTCTCCTGTCTATGTTTGATCTTCACTCACCTTGACCTTTCAGGGTGCGTGGTACCAATTCAGTGCTCATTTTAAATATTTGTAAGTTGTTTAGTTTCGAGCCATTTGCTTTAGTTCGCTGACTTGCATAATACCATGTGCAGCACACATAGTGAGTGAGAAACCCTTGAACTACACCGCATAGTGCGCATTTGCTTGGGTGTAGTGTAACCAGTTTAAGCACTGTGAAACATATGTGCAAAATATGCTCTTGGTAAATAACAGCTGTTCATTCAATTTGATATTATTATTCGGTCGTTTGTATTTTATTGATAAATAAAAGGCAAAACACAGTACAATATGTTTCAGTAAAAGGTTAAATAAGTACCATATGTGAAATATGCACTACTGGAATACCATATTGGATTTTCTTATACGGAATTATATCACCAAGTATATTATATTATTTTTATAAATGTGTAGTTAACATGCAGTAAATTGTAGGGACAGATTCCAGTATCATTCCGATACAAACTGAGAATGTGTGTGTTTCTGTACACTTCTGCAATGAATTCAAATTTTCCATTTTTATGCATAAATAGTTTGTAGGCTTGATTGATTTTTCAGTGAAATGGCATATTTCATTTTTTATTTCGCCGGGCACTGTGTTTGCATAATAAATGCACCAATAGATGGAGGCTTTCTCTGACAAGAGCATGGAATCATACCATTTTTCATTTTCCTCTATACCACTCAACTTTGACAAGGATAATCAGCAAAATGTGACATATATTTACACATACACTTGAGATTATGAGAACCAAGTTATTTTATCATAGAAAGATAATACATATATCCATCAAAGGTGAGTTAAAGTATTTACTTAACCATTCAGCCTGACACGCGGACGGTTAGTGAGCCGTTGGAATGGGATTATGCAAGTCATCCAGAAACTAATGATTAGGATCAGTCAATGTTGTCTCATTTATGTTGCCATGCAACAGATCGAAGGCGGGCTTATTAATTTCATTGGCTTATTCCCTTTCTGTTATTCTGTTTCTTTATTTGCCGTTGTTCTTGCATGGTAGATGATGTTTAAATTGTCATAATTGCATACGTAGTATTTCGGTTGTCTTCATCCTGGGACCTTGAAGTTCACTAACAACGTGTTTCTTTTAACTGATGCAAGTAGTTGTACGCCGACTGTATATCGGTACCAGCACCAGACTCGGTCGTCCGTTCTTGCTGGTTTTAGTAGTAGTAAATTGGTTGGGTATTATGAGGGTCGTATTGGGTTATGTAATATTCTCGGTATGGTGTTGGAGAAGTATTGGGTCTGGTGGTATGGGGTTGGGTAATATGTGCTAGTGAGGTGATATGGGTTTAGGCAATATGCTTGTTATGTAGTACGGGGTTGGATACCATGCTTGTTATGTAGTATGGGGTTGGATACCATGTTTGTTATGTGGTATGGGGTTGGATACCATGCTTGTTATGTGGTATGGGGTTGGATACCATGC
>VKKT01002679.1:69210-79864 GCA_008038995.1 Haliotis laevigata | reverse complement strand
AAAAAAAAATGCACAATTTGTTTTGATCTGCTCCCCAGGCAGAAGCCCGGATGTTGCTATGACCTTAGCTCGCAGCGCGATGTCGCCTCAGTCGGACTGTCGGCTCGCATGAGGGCGGTGAAATCTAGAAATGGGGTTTTACTGACTGATGTTAACCTGACTATTTTTCTCATTTTGACCGAAACTGTCATGGCGTAGCTAATCTTTCGGCTTGGGGGAGGAGCTATTGAAATATTGTACCTCAGATAATCTGTTTGATTCTGTATTAATCGAGCTTTGAGACCACCACACCGTGAACGAAACCGGAAGAAAGCTCGATCATTTTGACTTGCCCGAGTTGAAGATCAGATGAACTGAATAGACGTAATTTGTCGTAATATGTCGTTAAGTTGACACGATGAGGTTCATAGGAATTAGCTACCTCAGTAGTTGACGCCACAGTAAACGGGGCCGAACATTTGAGTTCGAGGCCATTTTACTTTGTTAACATTTGACAATTGAATCTTTAAACATGGCCGATATCCAGTATGTTAACATAAAAGACATACGTCCAGGGCTGAAGAATATCAACGTGATGTTTATTGTGCTCGAGATGGGTAGGTATCGCTCGGAACGAGCGGAAGAACTAATCGATGATTGTTTGCAGAAAACAGGAGCTGAAACATCCTTTTTTGTCGATCGACTCGACTGGTACAACTGTCAGGCGAGTCTAATGCGCAGAGTCGGGGGTGAAAGGTTATACGGCTTATGGTGTGCTTAGTCGATGGGGCTCTTTTGTCCTTGTTGGCTCGGAGCCAGCTAGAACATAGGAAATCTCAGAGAAAAGTTGCTGAGGGAGAAATTATGGACAATGATCACATTACTTAAATTTTTGTGACCCACAAGTTTATATTTAAAAAGTAAGTAAGACGCCACAATTATTTTGACTGTGAGAAGACCCTACAATAAAATTGATGTTTTTGAGGAAAAACGTCCTAAGAGATCATAACCAAAGCCAGACGAACAATGCACTAGTTATCACTCAAACTAATTTAATGTTTGACAATGCTTTTTAAAATTGAAAAAATGGAGTTCACTTTAAAATGTAAATAATTGAATTTTGTACCTTTTCAGGTAAACCAACAAGGACGAAAGATGGCCATGACGTTAGGTCATGTAAAGTAGCTGACAAGAGTGGCTCCATCAATGTGTCTATCTGGGACGAGGCTGGTGATCTTCTCCAGTCCGGTGATATATGCAGATTAACTAAAGGGTACAAACATTCATCTGTTAGGAATTAACAGGCAGGGGAGTAGCCTAGTGGTTAAAGCGTTAGCTTGTCACACTGAAAACCCAGGTTGGATTCCCAAACTGGGTACAATGTGCGAAGCCCATTTCTGGTGACCCCCTGCCGTGATATTGCTGGAATATTGTAAAAGCAGCGTAAAACCATACTCACTCACTCACTCACTCACCCTCTACATTGTCAAATGCACTAGGTGTGGTTAATATCAGTAGATGTTTCACACATTGAGTCGAAGATGGCATGACGTTCAGTCTGGAATAAGTGTACAATGGATGATGTCACATGATTCTGTGATGACTGAACCTCACAGGTTATCAAAAGGTGGAGAAAAGTAAAATTATAGAATCGGATAATATTGATCTCCCATCACCATCCTTTTCAAATTTGGGATTGGGGCAGATGGGATAGCCTCATGGCTAAAGCATTCTCTCGCCACTCAGAAGACCAGGGTTTGTTTCACCATCTGTGTGTAATTTGTAGAACCCATTTCTGGTGTTCACAGAAGGAAAATTGCGAAATGTGACGTAAAACCATACTGATTCACTCCCCAAATTTGGAATTGACAAAAAAGTACTTGTGCAGAAAAGTATTCATAAGGAGGGAAAAGTTGTAAAGATATTCTTTAAAACTGAACAATGAGTTTTGCCATGGTCAATTTAAGATGTGTCCAGTGATGGCCTCCATTTTTACGGTTTTTGTTCTTGTGATTATGTATCGAGAAAGTAATACAATGGAGACCCGAATTTGTTTTTTGTTGTTGTATTAAATATTTTTTTACAGAATCCCTGTTGCCAGAGACCCAAAGTTATTTCACCTTTCAACAGTGCTTTTAGAACTCACTCAGAACAATATTTGATACATTTGATTCCTTATCTCAATGCAGTTAAAAGAAATTTAAATCACAGTCATATTTTGTGCTCATATTTTTGGCTGGTGGAACAACATGGTTTGCTGTCATCAGTATAAAAGAAATAATGCTTTTCCAGATTTATATCATTTTCATTTTTCGTAATAACAGCTGAATCCATAAATCATTTCATAGATAAAATGTCAGCTGAGATAGTTGCTGTACGTGTATATGTTGCAGGTATGCGTCTCTATGGAAGGGCTGTTTAACAGTTTACACTGGGAAAAATGGTGTTATCGCCAAGATAGGAGAGTAAGTGTTGCTAGTGTTTCATCCTTGAAATATCAGATATATCTTTTACAGTTGAATCTTTTTATGTCAAGTGTTTAAGTGTTGTATTTAATAAATATACAAACCCTCTTCTTTTATGAGGGCGGTGGGGTAGCCTAGTGGTTAAAGCGTTTGCTCGTCACGCCGAAGACCCGGGTTCGATTCCCCACATGGGCAAAATGTGTGAAGCTCATTTCTGGTGTCCCCCGCCGTGATATAGCTGGAATATTGCTAAAAGCGGCGTAAAATGAAACTCACTCACTCACTTCTTTTATGATTGGAAAATGTTTGTGACAAGTGTGTAAACCCCCAGTCCCAAATGTGCTCTACAGATAGGCTGGTTTCTTTTCAGGTTCTGTCTCCAGTTTTCAGAGCTTCCAAACATGAGTGAAGCAAATCCAGATTTCCTTGCCAAAAATGTAAGTACAGTAATTTTAGTACTATTCCAAAAAGAGGACTATGGTGTGAAATACATCCCAGTTCTTGTATTGGAAGTCACAATTAAGTGAGAATTCTGTTAATTTGGAAAATACTTGATTGATGCTCATGGGTAGTTCAGGTTTAAGTCACAATAACAACCTCTGATTGTAACCTGGTCGCTTAGGTGTCGTCCTGACTGTCAGGATTCTTTAGGTCATTGCTCCTGCTATCAGCCATTGGTTTGAATGGTTTTATCAAGTTGCTATGATGAAGACCCGGGTTAGAATTAATCTTCAGCAACCTTTGCTTGTCGTAAGAGGCGACTAATGGGATCAAGTAGTCAGGCTACCATCGGTTCCCAATTGTGCAGGTCGATGCTCTTGCTGTTGATCACTGGATTGTCTGGTCCAGGCTTGATTATTTACAGACCGCCACCATATAACTGGCATATTCTTTTTGTGTAAATATGTAATCTAGAGACATCAACACAATATTTATCAGTCTGTCGTGAGACAGCTCGGAATGCATTGTGTGACACTGAAATGTTTCAGGACCAGCCACCACAACAACGAAAGTCCCCCACCGAGTCTGATGGGTCCCAGACAATGATACCCTCCCAGACACCTGGAAACAGGCCCCCGATGTCAGGTGGTCCCCCTCAGATGGGAGGTCAAGGTAAGGTCAAATGTTATCTGAAGCTGTGTTGTATGTCCTCAATACTCCAAATTCCTTCATGGTGATCCAGAGTGAATTGGTCCCGAGCAACCTTTGCATATTATTTGGATTCTGGGTTCGAAATTAAAATACTTATGGAATAGTAAAAATGAATATGAATTTTGAGCCCTGTTGATTGGAAGATGTAGGTGCTTAAGAGACATTTGACAGGGAAAGAAACCTTTCAAAACTTCCCACCAGACCACAGGACCAGTGAGTGGACAATAATTAGTGGTCCTGTCTGTACTTCACTGGTCAATAACATTCATAGATTAACTTAACTATCACTGCAAAATTCACTGGCAACCAGGACCACTGCAAATATATCATTTAGTGGTCCCAATGAATTTTTACTTGCAATGTACCACAGGACCAGCGTACACCTTACAGGTCCTTGTATGTAAGATTAATCATTGGATTATCTGGTCCAGACTTGATTATATACAGGTTGCCATCATTTAGCTGGATTCTTGCTAGGTGTAGGGACATTAATCAAGAGTGTCTTCTGCCATTGTTGCTGATGAACAACCATCTAACCTCTCCACTTACCGTTGTTCAAGACCAGATATGACATGGGCAGTTGTCTCCCTTGATTCCATGTGATGAAAAAAAATTCCTTCATTATAAACATCAATTTTTTTTCAGGTGGAAATGGGCAGTACCGTGGCCCCCGCCCCCAACATTCTGGCCCCAGGGGTCCGCCACCTGTCAATGGTAGAGGGAGGGGCATGAGGCGATAATTCTCAACTGGTGCTGGATGTCTACAAGGTTGTCTCCCTTCAATGGTGCAAGTGCTCTTCAAGAGCATAAAAATCGACTTTCAAAATGGTCAAACTTAGGGGAAAGGGTTTTGCAAAAATGGAAATTGAACAAATATTACAAAATATTATCAATTCTTGAACACTGAGAAATTAGGGGGCAGTAATATTGAACGGTAGACTGAGAATAATGAATTACTAATTTGATTATAAACCCTTTCTGACTGTGTGACCATATGTATAAATGAATGATATAGTGCTCGTCTGGAGACAGGAATGTGTACATATTTCTGTGTAACTGTGTATGTGATAATTGTGACATGGATGTCTTGCTGGTTGCCTGTGGATGGTGGTTGTATCATACATCTTGTATGCTTCCAGCTGTACATGGAAACTGTTGACTCAGTCTCAAACCCGTTGTTTTGTTTCCTGCCCAAACTGCAAAGCTTATGAACATTTCTGTGTGACACCATTATTGTTCCAGCCTATAATTTGGTATTATTGTTGCAAACGCATCGGAAGTAACAACTTGACGTATTGTATCTGAAACATGGACAGGATTGAGATACGTTTTTTATGATTTAGGGACAGGAGGGTAACCTAGTGGTTGAATCATTTGAACATTACACTGAAGACCACAGGTTTGATGCCTCACGTGGGTTTAATGGTGAAGCCCACTTCTGGTCCCCATCGTGATATTGCTGGAATATTTCGGAAAGCAGCTAAAATCATTCACTTCTATGATCAAAGGCATGTTCTTGTTGCATATGCTTTTGGCAGTTACATTCATGGGGATATCACAAGATCGGAATAACCGACTTTTACAGAGTAATGTCCTAGTTTTTCTCTAACATTGACTTGATCTAAAGACTTTCCTCTGGGTTAAATTTCGGAATTCCAAGTTATAAATCCTGCTATTCTTCAACGGGTATTCAGGGCCCACGTGCACAAAGTGACCTTTGTGCTATGACTGTTTGAGTCTTTGTTTAAGTATGGGAGTAATGCTTGTTGTAGTACTAAGATAGCTTTGTGCATGTGGACAAGAGAACGCTGCAACCCTGACGAAGAGATTTGCACACCTTTTCCCCCAAGGCAATATTTTCTTATAAATTTCAACAGTAAAACAGCTGAATGTTTTCAATCCAAGTATAAAGTATCACTGGTAGGTGACAGGGTGGTAATATTTTATTCACACTTTGCTAAGGATCAAATCATTGTTTCAACAGAAAACTATGATGTGGGGTCAAATTTGGTTGAAATATTATTGGTTATTGTAAGCATGGATCAGTATGCTATTGACGGGTGTTGTGTACTAGTCAATGACTTGTTCCATGATTTGCAAAATGATTGATTGGTACCATGAAAACCATTTTTATGGTACTCATGTATCAAGTGCATAAGGTTAGATTAAAGTGGCTGTTTGCCTAAAGAGGGGTTACCATGTCATTATTTATACAGTTTTAAATGGATACAATTTCAAATTTATAATCTGTTTAAGCAGAGTTGGACATTTTTGTGATCCTTAGCAAAGTGTGAGTAGTATATGTCAAAGTGAATCATTTAACACTGCTATGACGACACATAATCAACTATGTCACATGTCACTAATCATTGTAGTCAGCTGTTAAGACAGGGTAAAGGTGGCCCAACTGTGAAAGGTGCTGTTGGTTGCGTCACTTAGGCATGCCAGGAAAATGATTGTTCAAATCCCTGACCTGAAGATTCTTGTTAGAATTGATCTCCAGCAGCTCAAGCTTCTTGTAAGAGGTGATTAATGTGATTGGGTGGTCAGGCTTGCTGACTTGGTTGACCGTCATCGTATCCTAATTGTGTAGATCGATGCTCATGCAGTTGATCTCTGGATTGTCTGGTCCAGACTCGATTATTTACAGACCCCTGCCATATAGCTGGAATACTGCCGAGTATGTTTTTAGACCAGTCGGCACCACCCCCATGTTTGTCGGTTTTACCAAAGTGTCTAAACTCTGCATAACTTTGGGCATTCCTCACATACGCCGACAGGTTGTAATATAATTGGAGTACTGTTTAATGCGGCTTTGAACCCAATTACTCACTCATTCAAAAATAGGAATGAGTGCTTTTTTTCTCAGGCTGTTTCAACGGTGACCTCAAAGAGACCTGGTGGTAATTGGGTGAATTTAAATCATGTAAGTGTTAATCTGAAATTATAATACAGAATTGCTAGGATTCTGGAGAAATGGTTATTATTCAAAATATATGATGATAATCAAAAAGCATCTTGTGTCTTATTCCACTGTTACAAAGTAATGTTCGAGTTCGACTGTTGTTGAGTTGTGAGACTGTCATTGTGAATGAATAGGGCTGGCAATGAGGTTAGCATTCAGTGAAGCCTGGTTCAGTATTTGCTCACTTTCTCATGTGGATGAATTTATATTGTGATGTAGTATGTGAAATAAAACCAAAGGTAAATAAGGAACAACTTAGTTTGGAGTTTGTTTTTACCAAGGTCACACAGGTTGAATTAGGGTAGCCTTGTGGTTAAAATGACTTGGGTTTGATTCCCCACATTGGTACAGTGTGTGAAGCCCATTTCTGGTGTCCCCCACCGTGATATTGCTGGAATATTGCTAAAAGCGGCATAAAACTCACTCATGCTGAATTTGAAATGGCTACCTTTAACTTTATTGGAAATGTATATCAGAATACTTATGACACTATACTCTTAGGGACCGTTAATAATTTATGGTGTGTGTGTGTGTGTGTGTTCCACCAATTTTGTTCTGGGGAGGTAGGGGGTCATCAATTTTGTACATGTTTCTAGGGGGGTCATCAATTTTGTACATGAAAATATTTTAAAATTATGCTTAAAAATATTGGGAGGGGGGTCACTGATTTTGTACATGACATGCAGGGGGGTCACGTTGTACATAAATTTTAGGGGTTGTGTGTAGTTCTCATTGTACATGCTTCTCCATAATAATCATCACCCCCCTGGCCATAAATTATGAACTGGCCTAAACTTAATAGGCACTGGGAATACATCCACAGAAATAACTCCAGTCACATATGAAATATTTTGTTAGCTGACCGTTCATACACATCCAATTGAGGTATGGAGCTGTCACAATATTTTACACTTTTCTCCCCTCATTATCCAATAAGGGTGGGTATAATAAGCAGCTTGTCTTTCAATCTATTTGTAATGATGAAGTAGAAGGTATTCAATTATGAAACTTGCAAACACAAAGATGAAGATTACAACTTATATCACTTAAACATTAGGTATATTCTGTATCCAAGGTAACAAGATTGACATTGATAACTCAAAGCTACCATTGTGAACACGTAACAGATTACCAAAGTGTAAATTTCAGTTATTGGTTGACCTCCAGTTACAAATAGGGGACTGCCTTAAAATACAAGGTCCTTATTCCCAATATAAAGGTATTGTTGTGAGTGAGTGAGTGAGTTAAGATTTCAAGTCACATCAGCAATATTTCAGCCATATCGTGACGGTATTGTTTTGAGAGCCTAAACAGATTAGTCAGGAACGCCCTCATGAGAGATTATTCTTTGAATAAATGTATTAATTAGACGGTTCATTCTTTTGAATTGGTAGTGGCAGGTCAGGATTTGTCTTCTGATGGCTCTTCTTTCAGAAATTTATTATATGTAATGTGTGGAATAAATTAGTCCACCTGGGTTTAGTTTCCTCTTGTGCAAAATTATTCTTATTCTGATCATATTGCCAGGAGTTTGTAGGTGTATCAGTGACCCATAAAAGTCAAGGTTGGAATTTGCCAACCTTTCCTATTTTATCGTAGTTACGAATTTTAGCCTCAAACTATTATTCACCTTGATACTTATTACATCAATATCTGGTCTATACTCTATTATGTACCTGCCACACTGACTGCAAATAGTTGACTATTGTAAACACAGTGCAGTGTTTTCCCCATGATGTGGCACTTTTCACATGTACACATTTGTACCTCATGTTACTTACCTATGTATTTTATTACTCATCAGAGTAATCTCAAAAATTGTTCATGGGTTCCAAATCCAGAGGACTGGAATACATGACCATAAAAGTGGCACTGGAATAATACCTTACAAATCATATCTTAAAGATGACAGGTAATGCTAATTTGCATATAACCTTTTTTGTATGACATTCAATTTATCTTTATCAAAGATTTCTCATTAGAATGATAGGACCAGTTTGGATGAAAAGAGTTCAAACTTGTGACTAACCCACATTTTTCTCATGTCAGCAAATTCCTCTCAGATAAAAAGAATCTTGCAGCTAAGCTGAAGTAGATCTTTTATGCATGTTTGGACATGTCTACACTGATTTCATGTAAAGGGAGGTTACTCTTCCATATCCAAATCCGTCTCCCAGATCCTTGAGCATTAATAAACAAATGAATGCAACTGAAGGTTAGATTAATTTAGCAAAGCAAGATTATGCAATGGTTTGTGCTCCAGTGGATTTTTTGTTATGCATATCTATCTATCTATCCGAACACCAACATGTCATGATATTTGAAAACCATGTTTTGTAAAGAAGTGATTTTACCATGTTGATTAAAACTGAGGTGATGTCCTGGTATGGAAAACTAGATTTTTCCAGAAATCTTGTTTAACGGTTGAAAAAGGTATCAGAATTACATGTTGACTTTTACTAATTCAGATCTTTTCACAAGAACCAGCATAATCTTGATAAGCACCGGATACTCCGCCAGGTTAAAATCAATTCCTGAATTCATGATACATTTCATGCTGAGTTTGATAAATGGGATTCCAAGGGAAGTAAGGAAAAATATATGTATATAAGTCAACTGAATCTAGTGTTTCATATTGAAATAATAAATACAATGCATGTTATGTGCAGGGCTGCAATATGTCAAGTACAGAACACCTGTCTGTCTCCCAGGTGTAAATGTCACCTGAGCCAACTGTCATCAGTTTTACTGTGCATGTTTTTGCATTATGGGATATGCATTAAATCATGTATGGTAATTTTAATAATAAAATTACTATATATAGATATGAAATTACATAATCACCCAAAACTGTTGCATGTGTATATTTTCTAAACATCCTTTTTTCAGATCATGATAGCAACTTTCTTTTTCAGTTTGATGGAATTCCAGGTTCGGTCTATAAATACAGTGAATATTCATAATCTAATATTTCAAAGAACTATAGTTCATGTCATTGTGGTTATAAACGTCTTGAAGAAGCGTGTGACTATTTTTTTCCAGATTGAAAAGCTTTGTGTGTTTCATTGAATAAGTAGCAAGACGCTTTACACCTTCATTACAAGTGTTATTTTTTTTGCCGCTTTTAGAAATATTCCAGCAATATCACAGCTGGGGACACCAGAAATTGGCCCATGTTGGAAATCGTACCCTGGTCTTTGACATGACGAGCAACCGTTTTAACCACCAGGCTACCCTGAGCATGTCCAACTGTGGCCATTGTCCGTGTTGGAGATGACCTATGATCAGACTGGGCTAATCTGAGAAAATGTTAATAAATTGAAGATGAATTTGTGTCCATGTACCTGTGTGCAGACATGTGCCCGTTCCATGCTCACCAGCTGAGACTAAGTGCTGAATACCCTACTCATAGAAAAGACTGCTTCGATTAAAACAAGGGAAGAGCAGCACCCAGTGACAATGCCATATATTACTGCCATTTATGGGCAGATGCTCTACCCACTAGAAATATGCTTTGTCAAGTCATCAATATATTTATGTGCAATACTGAAAGGCTTTGAACAGAAGAATTAATATTTCTAAAATGCTTGTCATGGAGCTTGTATCTAGTGAGTGAGCAAGTATGGTTTTATGCTGCTTTTAGCAATATTCCAGCAATATCATGGTGGGGGGACACCAGAAATTGGCTTCACACATTGTGCCGATGTGGAGAATCCAACCCGGGTTTTCAGTGTGAAGAGCAAATGCTTTAACCACTAGGTTACCCCACCACCCGTGTCATGTCAAGCAGAAACTACTACACACTCATGCTTAACAGCTTACGTCCACAGAATCAAGACATCCAGCAACATCACACATGCCTGCAATTAATAGTCTTGGCCACAGAAGCCGGGTGAGCGAGATTCGTTTTACACCATTTTAGCAATATTCCTGCAATATCATGGCAGGGGGACACCAGAAATGAGTTTCACACATTGTACCCATGTGGAGAATCGAACAGGTCTTTGGTGCGACGAGCAAACACTTTAACCATGACTGCCTGACTGAGTTTGGTTTTACGCCGCTTTTAGCAATATTCCAGCAACATCACGGC
>VKKT01002679.1:50308-61192 GCA_008038995.1 Haliotis laevigata | reverse complement strand
TGTATTTTGTCTTGAGTATTTGTAAATTTTTAAAACTACCACCTACCTGAGGAGTTTGACAAGAGCTGGTATTCCTCCAGATTTGAATATGGCCAGAAGACCCTGTCTATGATGTGACAAGTTGTGCAGGGTCCCAGCAGCACATCGAGTGGTCTCCAGGTCGTCTGTGTTGTTCATGGCACGCACAAGAGCAGCAACCATTTGGGGGGAATTCATGATGGCGTGGCGACTTGCCTCTTTCTTTGACAGCTGGTGCACCATCATCGCCGCTTGGCTCACCACAACTTGGTCCTCATCATTCAGCAGTTTGATCAGCTCAGGGATGGCTCTTGTTGCAAGATCAGCATCATCCTACACAACAATATTACTTTAATGTTTCAAATATACGAAACTTTTAAAAAGTTTCTTACATGATTTTAACATTTCAAAGGCTACATTAATCAAGAAACTTGTGAACAGCACTTTCAAAATTTTACAAATATCTATTCTTTGGAAACAGGGAAATATGAAACATCACAAGCTGCACATCTACAGCCATATTTTGACTACGAGTTTGATTTTACGCCACTTTTAGCAATATTCGAACAATATCACAACCAGAAATGGGCTCCACACATTTTACCCATGTGGGGAATCGAACCAGGGCCTTCGGCGTGACAAGCGAACGCTTTACCCACTAGGCTACCACACCGCCCTGACAAAGGACAGTAAAAAACCCAGATTATCACAGATTTACATCATGTAAGATAGGAATAAAACCTGCAGTAATAAGCCAACAGTTTACACTGGCCCACTGAGCTATTTGCATCTGGTACAAGTGGCAGTCAACATTCAGTAAGAAGTCCAGTCAATCTTTTGATTACACATGTGATGAAAGGAAGTACCTGGTAGTTGATGAGATTGACAACAGCGTGCTTCAGCATCTGTGATGGTTCACTGAGCCTCTGAACTGCGGTGGGCTGGTCGGGGTGAATCTGTGTGGAGGGGATCTGGACACCTGCGGGCAGGGTTTCAGGGAACATGGCCGCTCGCACTCGCTGGGAGCGGGTTTGATTCAACTGCTGGTTGATATCTGTGGAATAGGCATCAATTAGTAATGTGACATTAATTTTTATATCTCATAAGGTATATTAGGATCTATTTTTCTGATTAATTTTCACTTATGAGATGAAATTTCTTTTCAGCAATTACAGTTGAAAATTGAAAGGAAAAAAAACCCCAACAAAACGAACCCAAACCCCCAAAATACTATCAAAAATCATTTCATGATAATCTGAGTTCATCTAAAATGTTACCTTATGTTTCCCTCTACCCTGAATATCGAAACATATCAGACAGAAGTTGTCATCCATAAAATTTCACCTTTAAGTACGGTACATATCAGCTACTTGGTTATTTCACTCACCATCCACCTGTTCCTGCCCATAGCCATCGCTGAAGTTGCCCGGCCCCCAGTCAAACATCATCTTTGATGGATCCATGTTCTCATCTTCTATTTCTTCCCCGGGGCCAGTCTTGCTGCTGATTGAGGGGGCCTACAACACGAGACGCCTTGCATTGTCTCAACATATCCAGCATTGAGTCCACTTGATTCCATCAAGCCAGCCATAATAAGCTTAATGACACACCTATCTTAATATGGGACTGGTGCTGCACAGATTTGGTTTTGTTCACACGTCACATATAGCAGGGAACTGGCTTAGAACTAAGTCAATATAAAAAAACCAAGCTATGCCATCTATTTCATTTCTAGCTGAAGCAATTTTTTGTTTTAAGCATCAGGAAATCAGCCCTATATATTATTTTGTTGTATTTCATTGTATGTTTCTTTAACTATGAAAAAGTAAACAAGTGAAATCATGAAAAAATACACATGCTTTTTCTTTTTCTGATTATCTTGAAAATAGAGGGATCCTTTGAGTGCATTGCAGTGTTTCAAAATAATTTGTACTTCTATTGCACCCAACATTAAGGCTGTTACAAATAAGGGAGGTTATAGGGTCTCAAGAGCTGTCCTTGCATAAACTTTCTGATGATGAACCCTCTTCTTTCATGTTATGTTTTAGATCACTGCAAATCACTTTACACCTGTTGGGCTCGTATGCAACTACTACAGTTGTCCACTGTACAGCTTGACTCACCTGTGTGGTTGCACCTGAGTGGATGCCAGAATCTGTCATGTACTGATTCTGCTGCCACATCATAGTTTGTTGTTGCTTGTTCTCCATTGGCATATCGGACAAATCCATGTAGTTACCACTGCTAGGACCAACTGAAATCCAAACATTGTTTTTATCAATTCATCTGTCATGCTACAGGTAGGAGCAACTGAATAAAAAAATGGTGTGTATTTGGTTCGTAAGTGATGAACAATTATCATTTATTACCTGAAAGCATAAAATATATGTAATATTGAGTGATCTAAGACTTATGCCGGAACTACTTTCAGTTTACATCAAAAGCTATGGTTTTCCCAGGGGAGATCATGAAAATAATGACAATGTAATAGAATACTGATCATCTTGTGAAATAACAAGACATTACATCTTGAAGCCTGCAAAGTATTCATTCCTACTTTTGTTAGCACCATTCATAAAAAAAACACAATTAACATCTTTATATTTTCCACGTTAGGCTACACATCACTTGCTGAAATCAGTACCATATCTTTAAGTGCTGCTAGCAACTCCAAATTATCACAACACTGAAATCAATACCAGCATTTGGCAACAGCTACTATTCAGCCCTCCCCCAGCCCGATACTAGCACTGGTGGTCCATTGAGCTAAGCTAAAACCTACAGAAAAAGTATCAAATGATAAGTTAACCCAGGCATTTTAAGGAAAAGTACAATGAAATCCTTTGAAATAATAAAAGAAATGTGCTCTTCAAACTACTTATTTCCACTATTGTGTTCACCATAGCAAACAAGTTTCTTCAGTTGTAAGTTATTTAATAAAGTCAATGCCTACATAAAAAAATTTGCATTGAAACATTTATTACCTTAAAAACAATTTACTGAAGATTTGTATGAAACAAACTTAACATTCTTAGATAGTAAACACAGCTTGAATACGAAACTCAGCTATTTTTAAACAAGGGAGTGGTTCACAAAACATTTTTTTAAGCAATGCCCCCTCCCCCTAAGAAAAAGAAAATTCAGAATCTGTGTCAAAAAGGAGAACAGTAGTTAAGGAAATAAATGTCAATGGCAGCAATAACGGCTAGTGAAAGCTAACAATATTTACCCTCCTAGGTTCACAGAAATTCAGTGTTGACAAATACAGTTCCCCTCTTATGCCTTGTCCTGGCAACTACAAGCTCACACATCAACACGAAACTTGCTTGGCTATGTTTACAGAGAGCATACTTAACATGCTGCCACAGCTCTATGACAAGGAAAAAATGTGGTCCCGGATTTTACTAGGATTACGCCTTGCACGAAAATAGATCCCTGCCATGTCTCGGCAACTGTTATATTTGGAAGATCAATATATCATTTGACCTCGGTAATGTTATCAGCTGAAAAATCTTGCAAATTGTTGTGAATCCTTATACTTAATTTACTAGGAGTGACCCATTTTTAAAGTAATAAAAGCAGACATGAAAACAAGAATGCGCAATTACAAAAAGGAATGTGGTGTTTACAAGTGCCAAACATGTCAACATGCTTTTGTTTTTCAATCTTGAATTACCCATGCGTGAAATGTTAGTGTTGTTCACAAAACAATCTCCTTTCCTGTCTCATAGAATTTGTTAGTTTATAAATAGTTATCACATATAGCAAAGCAACTGACTCACAACCCAGTTATCGACAGTGGCAACACAAACAATAGAAACAAATAAAAACATTTGATGAATACAGAAGGCTTTTAAGAAAGTGTCAAATGTACAAAAATATCATTTTTCAGGTTTACCCTTTCATGGTGAAGTGCAACTATCCTAGATTCAAACCCAGAGTGGGGCAGCACAAAATCCAAGGACCTTATGCTACCCACCAATGAAGAGTCCCCAAATAATGGAATTGAAACAGGTAATAAAGACAGCTCTACAATGGCCGAGGGCACATAATACCACTGACCAACATGTGCTGGAAGTGAGGCACCTCACTCAATAGTGTGTTAAAGCCCAATGGTACTCGAGCCCTAAAACGTTCTGGAACTTGTACATAACATTGGAACAAGAAAGATGACATCTTTCTCAATAGTTTCCCTGTTTGTATAATAGTTAACTTTAAAAAGCTTAAAAAATAAATTATGAAAATTTTTAAAAAAAAATCTAAACCTGAACATGCTGCCACAAACCATCAGTAATGTCCTCATTCAGAAAACTGACCCAATAATGAGATGTTTGAAAATATAATTACACTTTGAAACACTCCAACATTTAGTGGAGTGACAGCACTATTCTGATAAAGTGCTGGTAATTATCAAAACCTGGATCCAAGGGTAATGAACCATTCAGTTTTATCACATTTTAATCCATATGGAGCTTAGAGCCAGTGAATATGGTCTTATGACGCTTTTAGCAATATTCCAGCAACATCATGGCGGGGGACCCAAGAAATAGGCTTCACACATTGTGCTCATGTGGGGAATCGAACCCGGGACTTTGGTGACACAAGCAATGCCTTAACCACTTGGCTACACGAATGTCCCTATGGAGTTTAGAACAAGCATGGCTTGGATTTAAACTGTTCACTTTGTTGCAGTTTTTCTTTGTGTTTTTTGACAAAGGCCCTTTCAGTCTATATATGTTTCTGAATGACGAGGGTCCAGGTCTCATTCCACAAAGCGCTCGTGGTGCTGAGGTGATCGTAACTCCCATTCTTTAACATAGAATTACAACAGTTGTAGCGCTACAAATCGCTTTGTGAAACAAGCCCAAGGTTGTCTTGGGTTAACTGTAGACTAACGAGGACTTGAAACATATACTCACTGGTCCTAGCAGGGTCTCCAGACGCATTCATCTGGTAACTGCTCATTGTTCACTTGTGGTCAAATCTGGAATTAAAAACAGCAAGTTACTAGGAAATCAGTATGGTAGTGCTGGGAAAAAATCTGCATTAAGTTGCCCTCCTCGTACTATTTGAGGAACTGGGTGTACTCATGACTTCCATGATTAAATGCTATTATGTCTTCAAAATACTCAAATTAAACGATTTAGTTCAGTAACATGACTCGCCTCGATAAGCCTGCCAGTTGCACAGGTACACAATGTCAGAACATGGCTCAACAATCACTTGACATGGCTAGACCTCGGTGACAAGATAATGTATGTATGTTTCAATAGCTTCAAGTCTTGTTATTGCTATGTAAATAATAGCACATGCCATGATATTCTCAATGATATTTTGTGAATCAATCTGCCAGACTTTTCCACTCTGATGACCATGAAAACATGTCAAAACTGTCACACAGTTGACAATTTAGAATCTGTTAAGACAAATTAGAACTGTAAACCATGGTATAACAATGCTTTAAATCATGGATAACTTTAAGAACCAACTTTGAATGCAGTCACAGAAAATAAACGATCCTTTTTAGTCATCTGCACGTGTCCATCCCTTTGCATGGCTGTGACAATCAAGATGTCATTTTGTAATGAATCACTGAGCCTGTTCTGATTCTGTCCATCAAAATGTCACAGTCCGCTCCAAATCATAAAACATCTTGTTGAGAGCCATGACAATAATTCATGCATCATAAACCCCATAACTGGAACTGGAAGGGGAAGCTTTGAGCAACAAGAAGTCGATCTCTCCCAAAATAACTGAACTTCATTCAGAGTGAGTGAGCGTGAATGGTTTACATTGCTTTTAGCAATATTCCAGCAATATCACGGCAGGGAACACGTGAAATGGGCTTCACATACTGTACCCATGTGGGGGGTCTGCGTGACGAGCGGATAGCTTTACCCACTAGGCTACACCACCAACCCAACATTATTCAGCTAATAACTTCAGCAAATCCAAAAGCAGGTGCTTACTGTAATATCTCTTGAGTCAGAACCGAAAAGTTTGTTACAAACCGAAACTTTTAGCATAGTTTTAAATGTTTTAGTTAAGTCTTACAAATTAATATTTCTGAGCTTAACAGCCTAATATTTAGAGCCAACAGATAAAAACTAGCCTTTAGTCTTTGTACTAGCAGAGTATCTTAAACAAAAGCATCCTAGCTGTTGCAAGTACAAGATCTTTTTGCCATTTCTATGGTTAAAATCTTTGAAGGCCATTTAGAAGTGGAATGCATAAGAAAAGCCAGATTTATGGACGTCAACTACTTTGTGAATAACACAGTTTCACAGTGTATGCTTACTCCATCAGGTCATCAGGGTATTAGTCACAATAAAGAAGTTGACATCAATAAATCTTGCTTTACTTATCACTATGGTTACCTGAAAGACCTAGACCAAAAATAAATCTGGGAAAATAATTTAATATAAGGAAGTATTTCTCATGAAACGCATTTTCAGACCTGCTCTGATCAAAAGTAAATGACATGCTTTCAGGTCAAACTAAGTGAAAGTGTCTTGATGTCCTGCTGAATCTGCGTTCC
Source organism: Haliotis laevigata (assembly GCA_008038995.1). Lineage (NCBI taxonomy): Eukaryota > Metazoa > Mollusca > Gastropoda > Lepetellida > Haliotidae > Haliotis > Haliotis laevigata. Next base: position 54,636 of record VKKT01002679.1, on the reverse strand, counting down.
TCAAAATCCTCTCCAGGCCTTAAATACTACATTCTTTATATACAAGGTCAGGCAACAGATAATTCAAATAGGTATAGTTACACTTCAAAATATGAATTGCCCATGTATTGTACTGTGAATCAAAGTTATTGAAAGAGGAAGCAAATGAATGTCCAGATCATTCTACAGTACTCCAGCAAGTTTATCATGTGACTTGCTATTAAGTGTTCTAAAAAGGTTATTAAGTGTGACATGGCAAGTGTCAATCACCAGTGTCAGATCAGCTCTATTCCAATGTGACAGGATATATCGACATGTCTCCCACTGGCAGGTAGAAGTAGGCCACAAATCAGCAGGTACGGACACATACGGATATCACCTACCACCCATCTACAGCTACTCCAGTTGCCAAGTACTTCAACAGATTACACTTGAGATCACCATTATCAAAAAGACGAATTATGTTGATGCATTGATATAAGCATGTCCAGACCTGGTCAACCTCAATTCTGCACTTGTCAACACCGTGTGAAATTAAGCTTAGTAGTGGATTGAACAAAATAAATGTAATTGCTACTGGGGCCATTTGTCAAAATATATTTATAAAATATTTATAAAATCCCCACTACCTTCCAAGAGTACATATTGGCAGAAGCTTCTTTATAATACAATCTGACTTTTTTGTGCGAGTGAGTGAGTTTAGCTGTACGCCGCACTTGGCAATATTCCAGGTATATGACGGGGGTCTGTAAATAATCGAGTCTGGACCAGTCAATCCAGTGATNNACAGCATGAGTATCGATCTGCACAATTGGGAGCCGATGGCATGTGTCAACCATGTCAGCAAGCCTGACCACCCGATCCCGTTAATCACCTCTTACGACAAGCATAGGTTATTGAAGATCAATATTCTAACCAGTTACTATTCAGATCAATGATCTTGTAAGTCAATTTTCAGCATTGGTTGTCACCTATTAATAGCATCTTAAGCTGTTTTTAGTAAATGTTAGATGTCGATGGCTTCTTGGCTCTGACAACCACTTAAGCACACTGAGCAGATGATCCAACATTTAGTAAGTAATTTTGCAAAAAGATGATACTAATGCAGGAAGTCAAGACTTGAAAATCACTATCTGCAAATAAAATCTTGCACGAGTCAGTTGGCACAAGTCATTATAGCTAACATTTGAAAAATTACATGCAAGATTTAGTCCTAACACAGTGTCGGTGCTCGCATTATCACTTCCACATTTACATCATCACATGACTATCAAACATTTACTTAAAACAATTCTTTAAAAAAATATTTAAACATTTGAAACTCAAAATTATAGAACAAAAATTACCACCTGAATGTTTCTGAAATGTTACCATAAATATTGAAAGTGTATGATTTTAAAAATCAAGCCCAAATGTTTCACTGTGATAAACAGGACAGATCTTGGAACCTTACACTCTAGATCTATAGCAGAGACCACCACAGGGATACCACCAGACACGCATTCAGAAACTATTTCCTCCCTAGTGAGCATGCCCATGGACAAGGGTGTAAAACGAGCACTCCCTCTATCCCTCCAGACAAGATAATCCCCCAGTGTTTCTCCACGCTTCACCTACCCCACTCCTTCACAATGGATGACAGGACAAGCTGGCAGGCAAACCACCTGTCACCTCGTTGAAGGACCGTTGTAATTCAAAATTATCCTCACTACTACAGGCTATGTAAACACTTGATCCTGCAGGTGCCCCGTGGTAAAATGGTGACAATCAATATTCACTATCACTGCCTTATAAAATTGTGGTTTAGTTTTGTAGAAATTAACATCTGAAAATCTAAACTTGGAAAATGTGCACATTAATAAAAAAACAATACTATTACATCACAAAGACATGCCCCAAAATGTGGCAATGATTAGCATACAGGATGGTGTGACGCTGACGTAAACAAAAACCCCAGTGTCAAAGTACATAATAAATCTAAGATGTCAATGTCTTACAATGTAATAAATGAGGGCACTTAGACATAGGTCAAGAAATGACTGAAGATTCGTATCACCACTTTACCATTGCCGGATAAGGCGCATTACAACCCAACACTTTTTACACGATTTTACAAAACTTCACTGTTGTAAATTAGGTTTTATCTGACAAACTTCAGCAGCTACAGAATTAGATTTCTGACTCTATACACAACTAAAGTAATGTCCCTCAACACTGTACTTAAACACTATCAAGTGTATCATAAATTAAACATGGGAATTAACTTTGGAATCTGCTTTCAAAACCAGCAAACTTTGGTCTACAAACACTACCGCAATAAAATTCCCTCAAGTCAATATTCAAAATATTTAAGGGAAATCTTTAACATGCTCAACATATAACGATGTCTAGGGTTCATTGAGATTTGCTTCAAAAGAATATCAACTTTTACTTTTGATAAGAAGGCTGGGTCATCATAACTTGAATGCAATTGAAGGAAACCTAAAAATCATCTTACCATACTACATAATTGAAAGTATTCGACACTGACAAACTTTCTAAGTGTAAGCATCTCAAATAAACCAATACTTTCATAAAAATCACATGAAACCTACGGATGATTAAAATAAGATAAAAAACCTACCTACTGAAAATGGTTATCTCCAAGCAGGGTATCCAAAGTTATCCAACCGAGTACAAAAAATCTGATGGGCAGATTTCTTCCAACACAAAACACTTAGAGTCAACTATCCCCACTTGAGCAGTGAATGAAACTATTAAACAAGGAAGAGAGTAACACTGGAAAAGGAGCTGATCCTTATCTATGGTGGGCTACAGCCACATGAGCTTGGGTGCTGTAAATATTGATAACATATCACCAAGCCAGCCGCTTTGACACATGTCACAGCAAATAATGAACTCTCCCACTCCCACAGCAATGGCTGTCAGCTGCCAATAGTGGCCTCTCCCATCGGAGCAGTTTGACATATGCCAATCTGTGTCGGCTGACATTTTGGCAGGCACAATAACACTCCACGGATCTCATAGTGCTACAGTATTAGCCTGTTATTACCGAGTGGTTGAGCCATGCCTAACGTCATTTAAAAACATACATCATGGTTATTTTTGCTCTATATAATTTGGCGTAATTGTGGATTGTGTAAACATCCAATATGCCAAATTTGAGGAAAGATATACTGGATGTCAGATTTTAATTTGTTTGAACCTGTAAGTGCAACAAACTTCCCCTTAAAATAATGAAGCACTGTTAAAAAATAAAATTCTTCTTTGGCATTTAAAAAAAATCTGTTGAAACAAATATAAAGAAAGAAGTCATTTGCTAGACTGACACCATAATTGTTTTTCTTATCAATGATCAGTATACATAAATCCTTATCTTCATACCAGAATTTGACATTGGGCGATTGACAAGCCTAGAGACAAGTGACACAGTTGAATGGTCACTTAAAGTTACCATGCTAAAAATAACCCACAGGTCATTCCAGCCAATTAAACTGAGGTGGACAAAGGCGTGGCAAGTGGCAGCTTTATTGACAGTCAAAGTGACCGACAACATTGTGGGGCCAGACACTTTAACAATAGAGCTTCTGTTCCTACCAACATTTGTATAGGTGGCAACAGGGGCCATTACCTCTTGAATAAGTAGTGGTAATTTATAGCCAACCAATGTGCATGCCTTGTCTAAGAAACAATGATACCTATACCTGCATAGACCACCTATCTGTTCCATTTATAAGACAACTTACTTTACAATTAGGTCATCTTTCTTTACTATCACTATATGACGTGGTGGGCCTCTGGAAATATTCATGTAGAATAGCATTCTTAAGATCTTCAAATAATATTTTCAATTACTGGCCATACTTGACCTCGACTGATTAGCAAATTCCTGAACATTCATACAGGGTTTGATTGGTTCATTTCCTAAAAAGACTGATTAAAAAGATAAAACAATTCTTGTCCACATTGCACAAATCATGAGTTTGTTTTCAGCATTTTGTCTCGCGAAAAATGATTAGCCAGTTTTCAAATTAAGTCCTGAAGGTATTCTGGGCAATTAGAATCTTGGGAATCTATACTCTTGGTTATGGTAATCACAACACCTTGACTTGCAAGCTTAATTTTGAACGCTGGTTATCGACTTTTTTTCTAATTAACATTTAACAATGGTAAACAGGACCATACCATTTAGCATGTTCAACAAAACAGAGCAAATTGAGTAAACAAATACTTATGCGATGAATGCATTTAACAAATTAAAGATTTCATGCGTAACGCATAGTGAGTTGGGTTTTACGTCGCTTTAGCAATATTCCAAAAATATTGGGTAAGACTTCCGCCCGTATCCC
>VKKT01002676.1:82662-95697 GCA_008038995.1 Haliotis laevigata | reverse complement strand
TGAACAAACAAAGTTGGTTCAGGTCATGATATACCTGAACAAACAAAGTTGGTTCAGGTCATTATATACCTGAACAAGCAAAGTTGGTTCAGGTAATGGTGTACCCGAACAAACAAACAAACAGATTCTCTTTTGCAATAGAGATACCACAGAGACCAGTGACTGGTCTCTAAAAACTCCTCAAAATCATGAAACCTTAGGTCACACATGTAAATGAGCATGTTTCAGTCATGCGTTCGGGGATACACAGGTATTTTGAGCTGAGTTTATCATGTGAATATATTTACCTATTTAGATTTTCCCTTGTGTATTTTTTGTGTGCTAAATTTGAACATTTACCTGTCTGTCAGTGTCAATACTATCTCTGATATGTTTCAGGGGACTTAATAAACAGGGATATCAGTGTAAAGGTAAGTAAGATAACGATTTTATAGGACCATTGGTTGCCATGGAAACCTGATAAAAAATGTCAGTCCATTGAAAATATTTTTCATGGAGTAATGTGCTTTTAATTTAGAAATATACTGATAGACGATGGTGAAATTAAATGTTAACATTATATTTGATAATCAATAAACAGTTGTCAGGGAAATATGACACAATTGTGTTACTGATTCGTTTATGGTACAGTTACTTTACATAATATTTTCACAACCCAATAAAACTGCAAATGATATCACGGATATTGTAAAGCAGCATTTATCAGTTGTTGCATACACTTTAAGAGAATATATGAAATATGTTCCTATTTTATATTGAATATTTTTATTTAATATTTGATAACTTTTTACATTTTTTTATTTCTGATTTTGCTAGCTTGCAACTGTGCTGTTCACAAGAAATGCCATGACAAGATGCTCTGTGACTGCCCAGGCAGCGCGAAAGAGAGTAGAGAAACAAAGGTAATCACAGTTATCCCCCTTGAAGTAACTTATTAACCCAAAGCTCCTCTGAGATGGAGTGTTTGCGAGACAGTGGCACGCATGCTGTTGTCATGTGATTGTAGCAGGGCGTAGGTCATCCCATAGATGACCACATTTCCTTGCTGAAGGGGAAGCATGTCTTTGGTCATGTGGACAAGGCATCCCACTTTGGATCAGAATGTCCGTGGTTCGAATCCCTGCACACGACTTGGACATTTTACAGCTGCTACATGATCTGTATGGCACAGAAATGTTTTAATGTTTTATTTAATAAACTTACAAAGTTTTGGGTCATTCCTGGGATTGAACTCAAACTTTCAGGTTTTCAAGATCAGGCACACTTATATTAAATACTTAAGCAATCAAATCATGTATGATACGATAGAACCCCAAAAGATTGTGTTTTTACACAGTGTGTGAAGACAAGTAATTATTGGTTGTTTTGTTATTGATTTGAGTTGTTGAAATCAGATAAATACTATACTAGCCTTCTACCTCTTATGGAGCACTTCTTTCCGTGAAGATCCGGGTTAGAATATTGATCTTCAGTAACCCATGCTTGTGGTAAGAGGCGACTAACAGGATCAGGTGGTCAGACTCGCTGACTTGACACATGTCATCAGTTCCCAATTGCGCAGACCGATGCTCATGCTGTTGATCACTGGATGGTCTGGTGCAGACCTGATTATTTACAGACCGCCGCCATATAGCTGGAATATTGCTGAGTGTGGCGTGAAACTCACTCACTCACTATGGAGCACTTTTGTAAGCATATGGGATTTCAATAGCTACACTGGTAACTCAAAGAAATTAAAAAAGTGAAAAGATGCACTACTGTCTTTTTCAGATGTTAACAAAACGGTTCAAGATCAATATGCCGCATCGATTCCGTGTAAACAACTATATGTCTCCGACCTTCTGTGATCACTGCGGCACCCTGCTGTATGGCCTCTTCAGACAGGGACTCAAATGTGAAGGTGAAGGTCACAATGAGAGGTTTATGCAGTGAATTACTGAACTGACTATATATAACTGTCAACTGTTATACATGTCGGTCTGTTATCATTTTGGGATCTTGATTGTTTCCTAATATAACATACCTGGGAAGATTCAGGTTAGAACTGGTCTTCAGCAACCAATGCTTGTTGTAAGACTAACGGGTTGCTGACTTGGTTGACATCTGATATCTTCATATCCCAAATGGTTAGATCGATGCTCATGCTGTTGATCACTGGATTGTATGGTCCTGATCAATTAATTACAGACCACTGTCATTTAGCTGGAATATTGCTGAGCACCAACAAACCTAATGTAACATTCATTGTGTGTAATGCTGTTGTTGGTGGACTATGTGAAGAGGAATCTTGGTTGTGAAAACGTGATCAAAAGGAACCATAATCACAGAATCCAGAGCTCATGACATCTTCATTAATTGTATGATTTGTTCCCTTGACAGTGTGTTCAGTCAACTGCCACAAGAAGTGTGAGAAGTTCATGCCAAATCTGTGTGGCGTGAACCAGAAGCTTCTTGCCGATGCTCTTGCTGACGTATACCCATCTGGAGGGCGCTCCAAACCTGTCTCAACATCTCCTTCGACCGATACTACAGTGAGTTGATATTTGAAATTTTGTTAGTAGGTCATGGTCAAGGTCATATATAAGAAGGTCAGATTAAGCTTCATGATCTAATGTAAGTTGAATAAACTTCAGATAAAAAGCAGTATATGTCAGGGTCATTGTTTCAGAGACAATACTAAATTTGTCTATGCATGAGCCTCAAGGTCGAGTTGCATCAAAATATCTGGGGCGTGTTCCCTAAAGCATTCATATAACTATAATATTTGTTAACCTTTGTTCAACAATATAGTTAATTACTATAGGTGGTATTGCTACAAACACATTGTGGATTGAGACCCTGTTGTAAGTAAGTAGATGCTAATATAATTCTCTCTGATAGATCTGGCTATAAACTGTGCACTGTGTGAGGTCTGTCTCTCCAAATGTTTCTTGTTGATGGCTGTGAGCAGTAGTTGATGTGTGACAAACATTGTTACAGATGACGGAGATAGCTAATGAGGCAGCAGCTGAAGAAGACAGTGACGATGAGAACTACCAGGAGATGTGGCGTATGGGCACTGCCACCTCCCCAACCAAGGCACCCCCAGTCGCCCTCCGGAAGTACACGCCAGAAGAGTTCAGCTTCCTCAAGGTGCTAGGCAAAGGCAGTTTTGGCAAGGTAAATTCCCTTGTGTTTCATGTATATGTTCTACGTACATTATTGCTGAGAATTAATATCTGTAAGTAAATTATGGCTATAAGAAACTCAGAGGAACCTCTAATAACCATAGTTTGGTATACACTAAAATATAAAGGGGGAAAGAAACCAGTTTGTTACATGCATATGTTAATTTTATGCATGGAAGTCATAAACAGACTGATAAACATACAGAATTAGTTTCAAATGGCCTCCTGTATTAGTGATGGAGGGTGTTTGGCGTAACATTCAACTTCATGAGGACTATTGAAATTTATATTCTGATAAAAATGAAGTCCGTTTTCAATAAAAGAGCTGTAATTTTTGAGGAAACAGACAGTGCAAAAATGTTTTTTGTGCATTCTGAGTACAGTATTGAACATAGGTCCAGAAGGTTGGGAGTCCAGGAGTTTAGGAGTCCAGAAGGTTAGGTTAGGAGTCCAGGAGGTTAGGAGTCCAGAATGTTAGGTTAGGAGTCCAGAAGGTTAGGAGTCCAGAAGGTTAGGTTAGGAGTCCAGGAGGTTAGGAATCCAAAAGGTTAGGAGTCCAGAAGGTTAGGAGTCTAGAAGGTTAGGAGTTCAGAAGGTTAGGAGTCCAGGAGGTTAGGAGTCCAGGAGGTTAGGTTAGGAGTCCAGGAGGTTAGGAATCCAGAAGGTTAGGAGTCAAGGAGGTTTGGTTTGGAGTCCAGGAGGTTAGGTTAGGAGTCCAGAAGGTTAGGTTAGGAGTCCAGAAGGTTAGGTTAGGAGTCCAGGAGGTTTGGTTAGGAGTCCAGAAGGTTAGGTTAGGAGTCAAGAAGGTTAGGAGTCCAGGAGGTTAGAAGTCCAGGAGGTTAGAAGTCCAGAAGGTTAGATTAGGAGTCCAGAAGGTTAGGAGTCCAGAAGTTTAAGAGTCTAGAAGGTTAGGAGTTCAGAAGGTTAGGAGTACAGGAGGTTAGGAGTCCAGAAGGGTAGGCATCCAGAAGGTTAGGAGTCCAGAAGGTTAGGTTAGCAGTCCAGAAGGTTAGGTTAGGAGTCCAGGAGGTTAGGAATCCAGAAGGTTAGGAGTCCAAGAGGTTAGGAGTCCAGAAGGTTAGGTTAAGAGTCCAGGAGGTTAGGAGTCCAGAAGGTTAAGAATCCAGAATGTTAGGAGTCTAGAAGGTTAGGAGTCCAGAAGGTTAGGAGTTCAGAAAGTTAGGAGCCTAGAAGGTTAGGAGTCAAGGAGGTTAGGAGTCGAGAAGGTTAGGAGTCCAGAAGGGTTGGTGTTGTCTGCTACCAGATCTGACTGTGTTGGTCTGCTACCAGATCTGACTGTGTTGGTCTGCTACCAGATCTGACTGTGTTGGTCTGCTGCAGGTGTTGCTGGCTCAACTGAAGGGTACCGACAAATACTACGCCATCAAAGCCCTGAAGAAGGATGTTGTACTGGAGGATGATGATATTGAGTGTACCATGATAGAGAGGCGGGTCCTGGCCATGGGCTGTCAGCATCCTTTCCTCACACATCTACACAGCACCTTCCAGTCTAAGGTATGTACCCATCACACACGTACAGACCACCTCACACATCGACACATCACCTTCCAGTCTAAGGTATGTACACCCATCACAGATGTACAGATCACCTCACACATCATCGTCGATAATCTCCAGGGTATACCTTCCGATAAATCTCAACTATACCCTGGAAGCATCTACGGCTCGACCTGATGATTTTATTACCTCCCTTGGTTAGCTTTTTATCCAATCAGGTGTCTACACTCGGAAGTTGAGCGTACCAATCACAATTCGCTTTCGCTTCTGAAATTATCTAACCGATTAAACTTGGCAACACAATTGATGCAGAGATACTCTGAAAGAGGTAGAAGGAGTTCTTGCATATATTTTTTTTAAAGTTTCAGACCTGTCAATTTGTCTGTATTATTTCTCCCAAAATCTGAGTGGCACTGCGAACAAACCTTTGCGGCTGCGACCACAATCTTTGTTGACACTGGCAAACTCAGTTGTAACGGTGGCTTAGCTGATTGGCTACTGTGAGAATGTGGAGCCAGCTAAGGGAGGTAATAAAATTATCGGGTCGAGCCATAGATGCATTCAGGGTATAGTGGAGATTTATCGTAACGTATACCCTGGAGATTATCGAGGATGCTCACACATGTACACCTTCCAGTCTAAGGTATGTACACCCATCACACATGTACACAGCACCTCACACATGTACACAGCACCTCACATCTACACAGAACCTCACACATCTACAAGAGTAACCAATGGTGCTACTTTCTCCTCACTGTGTGGGCTGTTCCTGTTTCAGAGCCACCTGTTCTTTGTGATGGAGTACCTGAATGGCGGAGACCTGATGTTTCATATACAAATGAGTGGGAAGTTTGACTTCCCCCGAGCACAGTAAGTAGATATTAGTAGTACAGGCCCATTCTACATTTACATCGGACGATGAGAGTGGTGTATGTAGTGTGTGGTCCTGTGCACAGAGCTCAGGCCACAAACCAGTTGAAGTTAAGCAACATTGGGCGCAGAGAGTCCTTGGATGGGTGACCGTGTTTGGCAGCTTGACTCCTGAGAGTTTCTAGGACTTCAGTCCTGCCCCACAACAAAGCACATGTGATACATGTGGTTTCACCTTAGGCAAGTGAGTTTGTTTAAAATTGCCTCTGTTCACCCAGCAGAAAATGGGTAACCGACGGGTGATTATATGTACAAGATAAATATATTACACTTAGTTTGATTCTGTTAGGTCATGTACATGTGACTGTCTATGTTGCATTGCATTCTATATGTATAAATTTGCTAGGTCTTTTAATATTATTAATCTACTTCCAGATACTATGCAGCAGAAATACTTTGCGGCCTTCAGTTCTTGCATTCCCATGGAATTATATACAGGTATGATAGAATGATGTTTGTTAACGCTGCACTCAGCAATGTTCCAGCGATATGGCCCTTGTCTCTAAATATTAGAGTCTGGACCAGACAATTCAGTGATCAACAGCATGAGCATCGATCTACGCACCTAGGTACAATGACATATGTCAACCAAGTCAGTGAGCCTGACCATCTTGGCATTTCTTTCACATTTCTTTCATACTCACTATATAAAATTTTATTTAATGTTTGTAAAAATGCTGTTTCAGAGACTTGAAGTTGGACAATGTACTGCTTGACAAAGAGGGACACATAAAGATAGCAGACTTTGGCATGTGCAAGGAGAATATATTTGGCGAAAAACTTGCTACTACGTTCTGCGGAACTCCTGATTATATTGCACCAGAGGTAAGTTAATAAAATACCATTTCTTGTCAACTATATTATTGTTTTCTTGTCAACTATGACAAGATGATTGGGATCACTCCATGCCCCAAAACCAAAGAGAACTTTTGCTGATGTAGCAGGGCATGGAGTGAATCCATAGATGTCATCCTCACCTTGTCAGCTTGCTGATGGGGTTAACCTCTTTGGTCATGTGGACAAGGTGTCCGACTTCAGATCAGAAGGTCCATGGTTCGAATCCCAGCACTGGATTTTATGGCCCCTCCACTGACATAAATAATAATAATGGCCATTTATAAAGCGCCTGTTTCCACACACTTGTGCATGCTCAAAGCGCTAACACATTATTACATCGGATAACCCAAGCTGCCTGTTAGGCTCTAGAGGGTTATAGTCACATGACTTATCACACTGGGTACCCATTTTCTGCTGACTTGAGGGAAAAAGATTTTCTTGACTGCATATTGCTTTTTATACACTGAAAGGAATACCAATATGTTATTTACTGTTCAGCTATTATGTTTATTTTCTGGTATGTTTGTGAATTACCAGTTTAATACCACAGCTGGTTTGTCTCCCTTAGATTCTGAAAGGCCAGAAGTACAACGCCTCGGTGGACTGGTGGTCATATGGTGTCCTGTTGTACGAGATGCTGATTGGCCAGTCTCCCTTCCATGGCGATGATGAAGATGACTTGTTCCACTCCATCCTCCATGACACCCCTCGCTACCCCCACTCCATGTCCAAGGAGGCAGCGACAATGCTGAGTCTGGTAAGAACTTCATCCACTGAGCTACTCGTTTTGAGGCTGTGTTAGATTGGAATCTGGGAGGACTCTGGAAAAACTGACATTCACATCATTAAACTGATTTTAGTCTTCAGGGTGGACAGTCATGAAAATACCCGGATGCAGTTTCACAAATTCAATCGATATGCATTTAGACATATGAGCCAATAGATAGGCATATAGATATATCTCAACAGATAGGCATGTGGATACATGAATAGGCATATAAGTGTATTGATGTCAACAGTTTGGTATATAGTTGTATAAGTCGGCAGGTAGGCATATGGATGCATAAATCAAGGTGGACAGTCATGAAAATAGCCGGATGCAGTTTTACAAATTCAATCGATATGCATTTAGACATATGAGCCAATAGATAGGCATATAGATATATCTCAACAGATAGGCATGTGGATACATGAATAGGCATATAAGTGTATTGATGTCAACAGTTTGGTATATAGTTGTATAAGTCAACAGATAGGCATCTAGATACTGATGTGAACAGTTAGGCATATAAATGTATAGGTCAGTAGATAGGCATGCAGATGCATAAATCTATTAGTCAACAGATAGGCATATAAATACTGATGTCAGCAGTTAGGCATATCGATATGTACAAGTCAACAGATAGGCATCTAGATACTGATGTCACCTTATAGGTATATAGATGTATAAGTCAGTGGATAGGCATATAGATGCATATATCAACACTTCAACAGATAGGCAAATAGATGCGTAAATCAACAAGTTGACATATAGGCATATAGATACGGACGTCAACAGATATTCGTTTGGATGGAAGTCAGAGAACATATGCTCAGAAAGAAGTAGTCATCTAGACATTGATGAACCTTGATTTATATTGATTTTCTATGTTTTAGCTATTTGAACGGAACCCTCATGAACGTCTGGGCATGCCAGGATGTGTAGCTGGACCAATCAGATCACAGCAATTCTTCCGCAGTATTGATTGGGAGAAACTGGAGCGACGAGAGATGCCACCACCATTCAAACCAAAGCTTGTAAGTATTTTTACAATATTAAATTAAAAATTAAATGAAAGTGTCAACCATTTGTTGCTGACAGTATTTAAAAATAATATTCCAAATGTATTATACATTACAATGAAACAAAAAAATGTCAATGCAATCACGTAGAAGGATGAATCAAATGTGAACTAATTGCCCTGGGTTGGATTTGTTTGTGTCTGTTTTTTGGGCACACTCAGTGATATTCCTGATATATGACTGTCTCCTGTAAATAATCAAGTCAGGATCAGACAAACCAGGGGTTGATATTATGAACACTGTCCCATGTCATGAGGTGTGATGGGTCATTGAGTCTGAAGTGAGTGAGTGAGTGAGTTTAGTTTTACGCCGCACGGAGCAATATTCAAGCAATATGGCAGCGGTCTGTAAATAGTCAAGTTTGGACCAGACAATCCAGGGATCAACAGCATGAACGTCGATCTACACAGTTAGGAGATTAGTCGTCTCTTGTGACAAGCATGGGTTACTGAAGATCAATTCTAACCTGATCTGCATGGGTCTTGAGTCTGAAACATAAGTTTGCCATAAAAAGAAATTAGGTGTTAAGGACCAAGACATTTATATCCATGTGCCCTTTGGTTTTCCTGATTTTCAAAATGGCTAATTTCTTGTTCTTGTTTCAGAAATCTCCTAGCGACAGCTCCAACTTTGACATGGACTTCACGATGGAGAAAGCTCAGCTCACCCCACCTGATAAGGATCTCTTGAAGACTATGAACCAGAATGTATTCAAGAACTTCTCCTTTACCAGTGAAGCAGCGGGCTAACTCAACCAATCACTGACAAGATGCTAGGAAGATGTAGCCAGTCAGGAGCCAGTAAAGGAAGCAGCCAATCACAGACAAGCACATGGAAAGAATTAACCAATCCCGGACAAGCATTGCAATTTAATTAGGAAAATACTTCCATGTCTAAATGTCTGATATTATTGTTTGAAGGTTCAACAGTTATGTGGCTTCATAAATGGAAAGTTGGTTTTGTGAACTGATACAAATATTTGCGATAAAATGTGTGATAATCAGCCTAGTGGATGAATCAGTTGTTTTATTAGAATCTATTAATTATTGTTTAAAAAATGTCATTTCCCAAATATGAACATTCTGGGAATTCAGGCTTCACAAAATCAGTGAAGCAGAAATATTTTCAAAATGGCCGCTTTGTTGAGATTTTGACATTGTGTGAAGTTGAATGTTTATTGTGTCTATTGACTCTTATAGGAGAGATTCCACATTCTCTTCACTGGAGCATACCTATACCACAGGTTACAGCAGGGATGTTTCGGTGCACTTCACCTTGAACGATGTTACACATTTTCACATTGTAGTCATTCGGTTAAGAAAACCCACAACTTCATACTAGCTTAATGCACACACAATATGTCACTGACAATGCTTGATCTTGTGCCATGAACACTTTCCAAGGAAGAAATTGTCATAAAAATCAAGATCTTGTTAAGTGAGGCAGCATTAAAGGAAAAGATCGGGTCAGTAGTCTCTGTTCAGCCAATGGACAGTGTGTACTTGTGCAACCAAAACTCTACTGTGGGTATGTCCTTCCGCCATGTTGTGCTACAGTCAAGGTGAAATCCATGTCAAGGTCAAGGTCAAGGTCAAAGTCACAGGTATGAAAATGTTCCCAATTCGGAGTTTATGACCAGCTTCCTTTGGTCGTCATGGAAACGTACCCCTACAAAGTCCTCATTAATGGATTCCACGATGCAAGTCCAACAAAAGTCACACCACAAGTACATGATGGCATAATTGGTTCAGTCTGAGATAACTGGATTCATGGACAACACTGGACTCAAGGCACAGTAGAACACTATTCACTACCATATTCAGCATATTTAGCGCCCAGGGTGCACAAAAGGAGGATGATGCTCCCAGCAGCACATTACCATACCGATGTACAGATACAAGTTGATACAATGCTATCAGTTGGATCCACATCATGTTTATTGTCACGTCATACAGAACAATTCACCATACACTGATGCCGAGAACAATGCAAGCTTATTCCTGGAGTGGCCCTGATTGTGAAATTTGAAGACTCCCTCAATTTGACAAACTCTCCCTCGGACGTAACTCACACAGAAAGGTACATTTAACATCGAAAGCCAGGATATTGTTATTGAAGAATATGAATGCAACAGGTTTTCCATTCAGTTAAAAGCTCTGGGTCACATTAAAAAATTCTAATGGCGAAAGAAAACAATGATTAAAAGATGGCAAGTAATTAGTTATGAGATCTCAAGACATACTCATTTATCAGCTCATCTGATTGGCAGGTTTAAAAACATAAACAGGATTTATCTCGCAAGTATGCTGACAGACTTAATGTCCATATCAATATGTGGTGAATAGTAATGTCCATATTTGTCATGTAAAATGGGCAGTTTTAAATCTGTGTGAATATTATACATGTGTGACTCCCACCTTCCTACTTACAAACCCTCAATTTTGAGGTAGTTACTCAGAAAACCAAAAGTTGTTTACAGTATTTTTATGTATTTATGTGTGTGTAAAACATTTTGAATATCTGTTATATACATAGTGATATGTTAATGTTGTTTTCCTGTATATATAATGATGAATAGTAAATAGAGTGTTTTGACAAGATGTAAATTGTTCCAATCAGATTCAAGTTGCATGTTGTGGATGATGAGATTGTTTTTCTTCATATTTCCTTCTATCTGTTATGTATAAGCTCATTTTACGTTACAAATTGTCATTTAATACTTTTTGAACTGTGTGAAAACGGAATGTAATTTCTAAATATTGTTATATATATTTCTTGTTATATATAGTTGATAGTATATATGGACAATTATGAAGTGATAATTTAAATATTGTAAAAATGTAAATGTGCATACTTAATCTGAAGATGTATTTTTAACATGTATCCTTTAGTCAAGAGAGAAAAAATTACTCTTAGTCAAGCAACAAATTCTCATTTGTAACCATTGTAGAATCAAAGGGAGGTAATCCTTTCTCTGCTCTTAGAATACCACTATGAGCTATATTACTTCTGTAATTAAACTTTCCTACTTAAAATCATATTTATACATGTTTTATTTTGAATCTGAGCTCTTTTGAATCTTTACATAAAAAATTCATAATTTTTATTAATTCATTTTTCAAGGAGCTATTTTGTTTTGCTTTTAACAAACATTTATTACAACATTTTAAACTCATTAAGATCTCCATTCCATAACATTCTTATTCTTTGTAACATATTTTGTTTTGTGTGTATGAGAATAAGCTTTTGAAATGCATGTAAAACTATGCTTGTGTAATGCGTCCAAATTATCAGATTGGTATGTTTGTAATATTCACATTCATCTATCAATATAACATTTGAAAAAACTTAAGAACGTACCGTATCTCTATCCCAAAATTCAATGTATTTTGGGGAAGTAAAAAATGTCAATCAAACTAAAAATGTGTTAAATTGAGGGGATCTACGTAAATACTTGAGGTATCCGAGGTTTTATGTATTACAATAATGGTGAATTACAAATGAATACGCGTGGACTACTGTTTACTTCAACACATCAAAGTTTGATATATGTTGTTTGACTGTAATATGTGACATTGATCTCATTGAGAGAAAGAGCTGCCAGCGGTACCTGGTTAAAGATTTATACAAGAATTTTGTATGTTACCATGAATACTGTAGTACAATCATATCATATTATTCCGAGGATGCCATTGAAAGGGTAGTAGAATATAAACTGCCACGGAATAGTTGCAAACCATCAGATAATCAAATTGTTTATTTGGATGAGATTTTAATGAAATTGGGGTTGTACTGTCATATTTAAAAAATATCAGTTTAATTTAATTTGTTGTTAGAATACTGTATGATATGGCATAATAGCATCATTGCGACATATCAGTTACCAGCAGACATTAACATCATGCTTTCCTTGCAACTGATCTTACTTATTACCATGATATGTATGTTATCAGAAACTATTCACATTTTCTTTTTACAATAATCATTTACTTGTTTTTGCTTATGTTGTTGCTATTGTGTTACATTTCAAAATGTACAGTTTTGATTGACTTTGTAAAATATTATTTACCATAATTATTATTATTGTAATTGTTTCCACGCAGGAATTTAACCCAATCATACCATCTCAATCACAAGTTTATCCTATTTCAGTATTGTGGTAACAGGGGACGGGTGCTAATTGTGTCATTTACAGAAATCGGCAAATCTAAGTACTCACTTTGGTTTAATGCTTTGTAGAACTTATTGAAACTGCTGACTCAGCCTCTTAGGATTAGTCCCTAAAGCCCTGGTCCATGTTTCCCAAAGTGATCTTAGCACTACAATGACCGTACACCTGTGTTGAGGTATTAGAGTTACAATCACCTTAGCTTTGTGGGTCCCTGATCTACTCGTTGATCTTAGCACCACGATATATTAAAGTATATAGGAGTTATGTTTACCTTAGCGCTAAGATCACTTTGTGGAATGGGTCCCTGATCTACTAGGTGGTCTTAGCACCCCAATATGTTAAAGTACCGGTATATAGGAGTTATGGTGAACTTAGTATTAAGACCGCATTGTTGGTCTACTAGGTGATCTTAGCACCACGATGTCTTAAAGTAAATAGGAGTTATGGTGACCTTTGCGCTAAGATCATTTTGTGGAATGGGTCCCTGACCTACTAGGTGATCTAAGCACCCCAATATGTTAAAGTATATAGAAGACATGGTGAACTTAGCGCTAAGATCATTTTGTG